>JARHVA010001406.1:1925000-1987500 GCA_037957365.1 Torreya grandis
GTGCATCCAATCACTGCCTAAACCATGTCAAATCTCACACCTCCCCACCTACCCATGATAAATCAGTATTTGATCTCCATCTTATAAAACTAACTCTAAATTTAGTTTGATGTTATGTCACCCATGATAATCCAAATGGTCGTAGGATCATAATATGCTCATACACCCGACAATGGAGTAGTAAGAATACACTCAACCCATATCATCTGTATACTTAGTATCCCCATAAATCTTGATAAAATTGAACTAATAATTATGGAACCCATGCATATACTATCTGATCCTCTAACATCTCTACTAAAACACCTATCAAAGCCCAAAAAAATCTTCCCCCACTTGAGTCAGATAGTGCATAATAGGTGACTATCATCATCATCATAGTCATAAGTCATCTCCCCTTAGTATACATATGGTAAATATCTTTGAATTAAAATTGAAACATGTCACTAGGATTCTACTATGTGTTCTTCGTACAATAGGTCCATAAATAAATCTTGCTCTTCACTGCAGATTGACTCTATCACTTGACCCTATATGGGTAGCCTCAAAATCCTATGCACATATTCTAATAGAATGGTAAGCTCTTTATCAACAATAAAAATGTGTTGGTAGTCAGGTCCCATCTCTCAATGAGGGATACCAACATCATCATGTTAGAGGGCATGCACTAATAATATTACATGCCACCCAACCCCACCACTATCATATGAGCCCAATCTTCCCTAGTCATATCTATACATAGCTCCTTGATAAGTGGTGGCACCTGATCCCACATCATCAATAACACCCTTGCCCAAAAGGGTAGATAAATGACTTAGTTCAACCTACACTTTTAAAAAAACCCCACACACATTTCACCTATGCTACCCTAGTCACTACACCGAGGCACCCACCTACGTTCATCCCTTACTAACCCACCAATTTTATTAAACTACCCCTAAGACACTTTAATCTATAATTAATCCTAAGCCTATGTCTTGTATCATTTCTAATTCAAACCTAACCAAATTCTAAGCTAACATTTACCACCACATTTTCTTACCTTTTTAACTATTTTTAAACCCCTACCTAGGATTGACATCAGTTGAGCCTCGACTGACACTAGTTCCTTGATAGATCGATGTTGGTTGACCCTCGACCAAAATCATTTTTTTGCTATAGCTTGATGTTGGTCGCATCTTGATCGATATCGATTTGACCTCAACTAATATCGATCCATAGTGATTGACATTGATCATTGTGTGGTAGGGCTAGTCCCCCAAACCCTAGTTTTTTTACAACCTACACCCTACCACTACTCCCCCACCTTAGGTTATTACTCTATCCTCCCCTCTACCATGTTTAGTAGTTAAAATTAACCTCACAACATTTAATTATCCCTCCCTACCCCAACACATTCAACCTATCCAACTCAACACATTTACAAATGCAAATAAAATTTAAAAACATGGAGCAAGTTGAACACCTACCTCATTTCATGAGCACCACTATGGTGGTACCCATTGCCTAACCACCAGTTGCCCTCTACCCCTTGCTTATCCTCCATCTCATTGCATCGTTACCTCTCTCAATCCCACCTGGTCCCCACACTACTAACTCATTAACCTATCCACCTAATCCCTCTACCACTCACATATACTCCAATCACTCTCACCTACTCAAAACACAAGTTTTTTCCACAATAATCACTTTCACTACAAAATAAATGGCTCTACTAGCAACAAAAGAAAATGCTTTTGACCTTTTTGGTCCTTAGCCCCTTTTCTAGGGTTTTTATGGTGACTGATGCCAGTCACTACTAGGGTTGGGATGATCGATGTCGATCGATCCTAACCAACACCAGTCATAATAATTAGGGTCTTAAACCTCTAAACCCCTTTCTATTCCAAGAGATCCCTTTCCAAACATAGCCCCACCCATCAGAGCTTACCTTTGGTCCCTTTTACCAATTATTTAGATATAATTTATGATAACCTTTCCTTAGTAATATTGACTACTTTGCCCACCTTGCCATGATCTACAATGTTACACACGTGTACAAATTTTGCACATTGCCCTCTCAATGTCTCAAAATAGGCCCACTTGTGGTTCCAACACTTGACACCCATTTCATCTTGTCAGGATCACCCTACTTTTGGCTTCTTATGAGTATTAATACCTTAACATAGAGACTTACATTTTTAAGTGCAACCCATATCAACTATGCCTCATGTTGTGGCCTGGTTCACTTATCACTTATCCTCCTTAGTGATACCTTATTAGCCACTTCATTCCAACCTGACAACCTCATCTAGGCAAAATATATAACATTGCACTTTGTTGCATTTTGTGTGCCCCTTTGTGCTTTTTTGTGTTACCATCTAGACCATTTTGTTACTCATTTACCAACTTATCAAAGCCACACCCAATTCCATTTTAACCTTATCATTTCCTAGTTTTAGGGGGAACACTTCCTCCCATAATTGGGGCACCAACCTTCCACTACACCATTGGTTTTTATTTTGTAGCTTGTGGATGCAGCCTATGTAACAAAAAGAGGCAAAATATAGACACTATAATACTGTACTAAATAATTCTAGTTGTCGCAAAATACCCCCTTGGTCCCCTTGGCCCCCTTGGGTTAGGATATTTACTAAAACCCATTAAAAACACCCACTTAACCATTTAGCTAAATTAATTAGTTAATTAAGTTAAATAATCCTATTTACACCTCACCCTCCCTAAACCCATGGCTAATTGAGCGACACCTAGCCTTAAGACTATTTTTGACCTTGGTATTTAATGCCTTAAACTCTTAGACCTCTTCTTCTTACATGCCTATGTTGCCTTAAAGAAGCTCAAACCACTTCTAATGGTCTTAACGACCAAAATTAAGTGTAAATGGCTATTTTTGGAAACTTTGATTATATCCACCTTGATCGATGTTGGTTGACCCTAGACTGATGTCGATTGACTAGGATTGACATCGGTTACTTAAGGTAACCCCAAGACCCTTGCTCAAAAGGTTGAAACCTTTTGAGGAGAATAAAAAATTTCATGTGAATCCAAAATTCCCAACAAACTAGAGAGCTAGCCTAGAGATAGGAAAGTGTTTCAACACCTTAATATGAAGGACTCAAACACTGTTACTCTATTCACATTATTCTAGGTTCCCATGTAGCTTACACTCAAATTCAAGACTTCTCCAAGCTAGGGACTCCAACAAAAGCTAATTATCTTACACTTGTTCTAAGTTTAATTATTTAGTTTCATTAGTTTAGTGCTTTCACCCACTTCTAATCTCTCTCCATATCCTCTCTTGTGTTGGATTTCTACAACTCCAAACACTCCCTCTTTTACCAAAAACCCACTGAACATTCCTAGTCACTTGAGTGTCAAATCCCTAAGTTTGATATCCCTGAGAACCTGTTATATCCTCAAGACCATCATCCAATCCATAAAATCCCTTCTATCACTAGCCAAAGTAAGTTCCACCCAAAACCAAAACCATGACAAACTCACAGTGATCGACATTGATCACCCTCTGATTAACATCAATCATCCCTAACCAACATTGGTTACCTTAAATAATATCAATTATACCTTGAATGACATTGGTCACTATGTAATTCCTTTTTCCAAAAACAACAAGATAAATTCACCCATCAACCCTTATCCAAAGTTTGGTTTTTTGACTTCTGTCACAACATAGATTCCTAAAAAAAATTTTGAATCAAGTTTTATCATTTTAGCATTAGTTTTGAACAAGTTAATGCCATTTTTATAAAAATCACTCATTTTCCCTTGAACAACATTTATTTCACTATGATTGAATACTTTTTATTACTTTATGCAATGTATCTCTTATCATTTTCAGAACTTAACTTATTTGAAGAGTGGATTGATAGCCGTTTAGTGAAGTCTATTACTTCTTGGATCTAACATTTGCTAGGTAATCCACCCACTTATCTTACTAATCAATTTGTTTCTAGCTTTCTTATTATTGCAGGTCATCCTCCCAAGCCAAAGAGGAGTTCTTCAAAATCATCTAGATCACAGAGAATGCAAACTAAATCCAGGTTCATCTAAACCTTACCCTTTCTTTAAAGTTTTAATTATCTTCTTAAAAAAAAAACACAAAACAAAGTGAAACAATTGCACTGTCAAGCAGGCCTCAAGAAGAGATAGAAGGACTATTCAAAGGAGTTTCAAGTGGTGTACTTGTAGCTAAGTGATAATTCCTTTGATCACCTTCACAAGTAAATTTTATTTGAAAAACATCCATCATATGGTGACTTGTTCTCATGGAGCAATTTTGACTCAAGAAACGTTCTTTTTTTTCCTAGTTTAAGTAAAGAGGAAGTGTTTCATCACCTCAAACATGTTTTGAGGTATGTACATAGTAGGTTAGGTGTGTTGTTTTAAGTCTTGTGTGTGTGGTTTTTCCTAAATGCCATCATCATAGTGTTTTTCCTTATTTTTATGTGTTTGGTGTGAGTTTTAAGTCTTTAAAAGGCATATCAGTTTTAGATTATAACATAAGAGTGACTCCAGTGCCCAATGGAAGGATAAGGCTACTAGTACATTAGCATTATAGACATGTTACCCCTATGAATCACCAAGATTATTGACTAAATTTTGACCTTAAGTCATAATTGGTCACCCCCTCTAAGTTGAAATTTCATAGGGTTATAAAATTTTTGTCATGGTCTTGACATGGTTTTAAATACTTCCATATGGTCATATTTGTCTTTACCTAACATTGTCCAAATTTTGGTCTTATGTTCACTTGTCTAGTCCTAATGATCAATTTTAAGGTATTGGAGTTGTCAAACATGGTCAAAGGTTTAGTATGGTCCAAGGTTATTATAAAATATTATGGAAGTGTCATTAATACCATAATATCATGCACTAATCTTTTATTTGGCTCGCATAGGCAAAAAAGGCAATTTGGCCTATTTTGACGAGTTACATGTACCATTAAAAAAATTAAATGTTTAAAGAAGATTCAAAACATACCTGATGTCAGAATAATGTCATAGAATGTTCAATAATGGTTAGATAATGACAACATCTATAGTTCAATGCCTAAACTAAGAAAAATGACACTTTACAAGTAGTTTTAGGAAATTGTATGACCTTGCAAGATCATAATTCTATTGGAAATAGTTTTTAAGTGTCCTTTCAGATAAATCAGATCATTTTCTATATTTTGACCAATTTTAAAGTCAAATTGACACTTCAAACACTCTTTCTCTTCCATTGCTACCTTTACAAGCTTAGGAAGGCATATTTGAAATGAATGGTTTGGATAGGAGAGAGAAAGGTTTAGGAGCTAAAAATTTGGACATTTTTAGGGGTCCTATTAAGATTGAAATTAGTGGCATTAATTTTCAAATTAATGCCCTCTTCTTTATGAAAAATTGATAAGAGTGATAGTAAGTCACTATGTACTATCCCTCTAAGAGGGGTCTGTTGTTGCATCTATTTATCCATTTTAGAATTTGATGAAGAAGAATGGTTTGGAGGGATGTTTTTATAGGTCAAGGAGATAATTTTCATGATGGCTTCATCAGATAAATCATAACTATGAAGTGTATTCACTTGGAAGGAAAGTGGTATTGATGTATAAGGTGTTCAATCACTCCTGCTGTAAGTGATCTATTTTGTATTCATGGTGGTCACTCTCAGAGGTTAAAAATGATTCATCACTCATGGAATATCTCTCAAATTCATGGATTTCATGTAATTTTATTTGAGACGTGTCTCTTGTCTAGATTCTTTAAGTGTGATGTGTTAGTGCCCAAACTTGCACTTAACAATTTGTGCCCTTTTTCAAAATATTCATGCATGAATATCTAATTGTTGCCTCCTATTTGCAAGTGTTCACCTGAGTTAAAAAATATAGATTTTGCCTTGTGAAAACCTTGTATAATCCTAGTTCCATTTAATGCTTAAAGTTTTCATGTTTTAATAAGATTGTAGAGTTTGTGATAAAAATCAAGCTAGAAAGATCAAAAAATGTTGAGTATGATGTTTTCCATCTTAAAAAAAGCTTTGAAGTCATGGAATTTATAAGGTTGATTTCAAGTTTGCAATATTAAAAATTGCAGTTGGGGTGAAAAGGTCTATGAGATGTATGGCAGAAAAACAAGTTGAAAAAAAATCACAAGTTTGACTTTTCAAATTCTTAATTTTTTGGAAAATGCTTCAGTTCCAAATTTTTGGTTAGATTTTTTGGTTGAACTTTGTGGTCAAACATTTTTTTCAAAATTTTTGGTTGGACATTTTGTTTTGAGTGTCCCTTGCTTCAAAGGATATGGTTGTTGAAATTTTGTTCAATATTTTTGTGTCAAACTTTTTTTTTGAACTTTTGATGGTCAAATATTTTTTTAGGCCCCTTTGTTGGAATTTTTTATAGAAAATTTGTGTCCTTTTTGTGTTTGGAGCCTTTAGTTCAAGCCAATGTCTACCACCCACCAGTCAACATGCATTCAAAAGAGAGATGGTCCAAAAGGGAAACAACAAAGTTTCAAAGGAAATAAAGGGTTGACATGTTAAAATAAGTAAGGACAAGTAAGCATTCAAGAGGCCATGCTAGTATATCTGCTCATTCTAAAATTTATGACCTATCCAAGTGGAAATTAAGTTTGTAAGAAATTTCAAAGGTCAAGCTTTTAAGTAGAATAAATCCATGCTATTAATACAATCCACGTGGAGGGTCTAATGGTGAAGCTAAACTTTTAAAAGGATAAAATAATGCATTTAAGCATTATAAAGTTTGGTGGCAACCCTAAAAAGGTCAAAGGAAAAATAGAAATGTGGAAGGCACATGAAATTTTAGCATTAAATAAAAAAGGTAAAATAAGCTAAGTATTACCATTTTTAATATTTTGCTTGTGTCGAAGACCTCCTTCAAATGATTTGGTCATATGTTGTTTTGATTTTCCCTTGCTTCAAAGGATTTGGTCATTCAACTTTTTGTGTTGAAATTTTTGTGATTAGACATTTTATTTGGGCCTCTTTATATGAATTTATGTTTGAAATTTTTTTGTCAAACTTTTTGTGCTTGGATCCTTCGATTTAAGCCAATGTATACCACCTTCTAATCAACATGTAGTCAAAAGGGAGATGGTCCAAAAGGGAAGCAATGAAGTTTCAAAGGACATTAGAGGTCGACGTGAAAAAAAAGTAAGGCCATGTAAGCATTCAAGAGGCTATGTCAATATTTTTATTCATTCCAAAATGTATGACCTATCCAAGTGGAAATTATATTTTTTTAAAATTTTAAAGCTTGAGATTTTAAGTAAAAGAAAGCCACACTATTAATATAATCCATGTGGAGGGTCAAACGATGAAGCCAAAATTTTAAAAGGGTAAAAAAATGTATTTAAGCTTTATAAACTTTAGTGGAAACCCTAAAAAGGTTAAAGGCAAAATAGAAATGTGGAAGGCACAAGAAATCTTGACATTAAGGCAAAAAGGTAAAATAATCTAAGTATTGCCTTTTTTAATATTTCACTTATGTCAAAGAACTCCTTGGAGGAAAAATATCTTTCAAGTTTTATGAGGCCAAGGTGGGCCATTCTAAGCATATTTTCGAAATGGCCATGGATCCTTCTTTGCTTTTATCATATCTAGAGTATTCCAATGCAATCATCATAAGATAATAGGATTCTTTGGTATGCATAAGAGGAAGGGAAGCTATCCAAAAGTTTCTAATTTTGTAAATGATTAATGGGATAGCATGGATAAGAGGTTACACATGAAGACAAGGATTTTTTTTTGCTCCCAAGGGAATATTCTCCCTCAAGCCTAAGTGTAGTGCATTTCCAACCAAGAGGATCAAGGATTTATTTTCAAATCTTCATCATGACAAGGATAAGTAGTTATCAGAATGATTTTCTTGTAGATCAGGAGCTTCCAAACATGAAAAATGGAATTTTATAGCTAAAGCATATTCTCAAAATATTCTAGATGAGAGGTTAAAACAACATAAAAAGGGCTTGTCCTCTTTTCAAAGGTTGTTGTTATTTCTAGGTCTTAGGCTTTTTCATATTTTGAGATCCTTGTTGTGTGTATGTTTTGTCTCTCTTGCTAAGGTGGTTACAATTATATAGTCATTAACAAGCTCTGAGAGCATTGTATATGTCTCCCTTATTCAAGAGTAAACTCACCATGCTTTTCCCCATGATAGTATTTTGAAACACTGATGTATGTGAGATTTATTTTCAAGATAATATAAAATAGCTATGATTTCTACTATATGTTGTCATTAAAATGCAATGACATATTTTACATGCTCTGTTGATTGGGTATTTAGTTTATGCTCATCAATGGTGGTACTTATTTTGGGCATAAATCTAAGTTGTAAATTCCTTTTTGCATAGTGATTTGGAAATATGTTGTTGATAACCTCTTAAGGGCACCTTGGGTTTATAGATTTGATAGGAAAAGCATTTTAATCCCTACTTGTAGTGTATGATTTAGGGTTTCTAGAATCATCTGAATATTTGCATTGTATTGGCACCAATGGATGTGAACTATTCTTGGTAGTTTCCATAGCTTTTATTTTAGTTTTTTCATCTTTGAAAATGAGTGATGTCATGCTTATTAAAGGAGATCCTGCTATTTGAAAAAACACACCACCACACCACTCTTTTATAACTACTTAACTCATCCTACCCTATTCTATCCTACAAATAATACACCTTATTGCATATTTTAAGTGTTATTTACTTGTAGATGCATCAATATTACATATATGAAATGTGTTTGTATTTTGTGCTTTGAAGCCCAAAATTACAATCTCCCATTTGGCCCTTATGTTTCAAAAATTTATTTAGAAATGAAGGTTGCAGTCAATTTCCCATATGTCTTTAGTATCTTGTGTCTGGCCTAGATCATTTTATTATTTTGTGTGAAAACCCTTCCTAGGTGGAGTGTGAAAACATAGTTATGCCCTAGTCAGATTTGTGTTTGTTTATGTGCCAATAATCCCCATGGAGATTGAACTGTAGTGTCCCTCCATGTAAGCAAGCTACCACTTATGTCCTCTCACCTTGGTTCAAGTAGAGCCATAAGTATCAGGGAACTAACCATACCCTCTATTAGTATTTTCCAGTCATTATATACATTAAATATATCTTGATGCTAAACCCTTCCCTAACTATAATGACATATTGCAAGTTTTTCATCTTTATTTTCCATGATGCCCAAGTGTGCAAGGTTGATGTGCAAGAGGTGTATAATTGGGGACTAACATGATGATATTTTGATACATGCTCTGTGTTTAAATAATATACTACATGTTTGATTATAAATTTGGCTCAATTATTAGTGGTATATCATAGTATAAAGTAGTCATCTTAAATTGTGCCATCAAAAAAGATAAATCTTATGAGAAATCACAGTCCTCAGCTCACAAACATTACACTTAAGCTAACTGTATATAGTCCATATAAACTAGTCAGTTAAACAACTTGAAGGTGACATGATGCTTAGTCATAAGATATTTTTATACCATTGAAGGAGTGATAAGGAGGTGTGAAGAGGTTTGGTAGGTTTAAAAAGTCAAGAGCTCAAGAAGTGGCTTTGTATCCCTAAACAAGTAAGTAGTGACCTACAGGCCCTAAGTCTATAGGTCCTCATTTTGTACCAAGATAAACATCAAATACTGAAAAGAAAACCTAACTTAAATTCATATGCATATGAATAAAAAATACCAACCATATAAGAGCTAGACAACTTAAAAATCATGAGACTGAGTCCATAGTCTTAGAAGACTACTTACAAGACTGTGTACATAATGAAGAAGGCATATGTTACTGGATACAGGGGTTTGAGAATTTAATTAGGTAGCTTATGAAATATATTTGATTATTAATAAAATACATGAAATTTAATCCTTTAAATCATCATGACATAATGATAAGATCAATCCCCAAGACAAGCTTAAGAATCAATTGTCAAACTCTCTTCTAGCAGTCACCTACAACTAGGATTGAAGAGAAGGTCAAACGCATAGTGATTGAGTTATGGCCTTGGAAAATAAATGAACAAATGGAATTAGTTTTTTGTAATTAAAATTAGTAGAGAGGTAAGGTTTAGAAGAGATGATCAGGTTAACATCTCAAATACCCATATATGCAACCCTCTAGCACCCACATGTTGCTAATTAAACAACTAGCATTAGGCCTAAGGAAAGGATGAAGAGTATAATGAAGAGATGATCCGAGTCTAATTTAGGATCTAAAATTAGTAAAAATAAAAAAGAGTATCATTTATTGAGGAGTGAGGTCCTAAACCAAAATGTAGTCAAAATACTCCAAAGGCCACCTATGCGTTACTACATGAGGATAGACTGATATTAAGCTTGAGTAAGGAACAAAATGCATATGGAGGCTCTAAGGTATACCTTAGATAAATAAATAGGTAATAAGGTCAGTTTGATACAAAACGAAAGATGAACAGGATTGATCAAAATTGAGTTCAAGTCTCCATATACAGTCAATCAACACATATAGGTCTACGTGCTCTTCAAGAGTGTTTTTGCTTGGTTTGAAAAGGGTAAAGGACTGAAAATAGGTCTAAAGTAATTAAATTAATTTTAAAATGGGTTTAATAATGAAAAAAATATTATATGAACTACTCAGACCTGATAATAAATGTGAAAATTTCAAAACTCAATTTATACCTAATGAAGAATAAGACACACACAGGCAGATCTAACCAGTCATGAGAGAAATGGCATTTTGAGGGTTATATAGGAATGATAAAACTTTGTGAACTGATAAAAAATATGGTTATTAGTGGAAAAATAAATATATGGTCACCTCAAAAACATATAGGTAGTAGGTATACCCACTTTTTTGTCTCAGGCCTTGCTCACTTCATTGGTAAGGGGCAGTCTTGAAACCAAGGGGTCTGTTTGAAACTAAAACATAAAGTAAGCATGTCAAACCCAATGGAGGGAACTTGAGATGATATAATAGCATAGATAGGGTATCAATGTACTATTAGGTTGCACAAAAAACTTAATTTTTAATCCAAATGCCCTTAAGAGTTAGTAAGGAGGTGACATGCCTTAAACCCCAAGAACCCTGAACAGTGCACCAAATGCATAGAGTCAGGTAATGATCATTTAAAAGGAATGTATAATAATGAGTAAGATTGTTTTGGATATTTATAAGTCTCTCTAAATAGTGACATTGATTTTTAAGGTCCAAAACTCAAATTAGCCCTCTCTTGAGTTCAAGAGAGCTAAGTCTGCCACTTGAGGAGTAAATTCACATGCTCACACCATCTCTCACACTTTGAATGAGAAGATGATTCATTTGGAATAGTGGGGGGGGGTAATTCAAGAAGGTTCCAAAAGTGTAATGAGGTCAATTGGTGGTTTTTACTTTATGAATGTTTGTTAAGACCCCAAATAGGTCTTAAACCCTCCTAAAACCTTGATAGTGACTAGACAAAACAAATCAAACTTTAAAGAACATTTCATGCCATATTTTTCTCCTCAAACCTCTTGGATGTTTTTGATTAATACAAGGATGTTATCCACATGTACTTATTCCCTACTTGCAATTGTACAGACTAAAATAAATGCCCTATTTTTCATGCTTTTTGGTGTTTTTCAAGTGTTTTGAGAAAGGAAGAACTTCCAAATCATTGGATGATGTAATTTTGGGATGTTTTATAACTATTGAATTCATAATAAATTCTAAATGTAGTCAAATAAGGATTGTTTCCCAAGGCAACCTCAAATAGGCCTAAAATGAGATTAGGTGGCAAGGTCATTTCATGGTAATCATACTTCCATAAGGTCTCAAGACCTCAAAATTGAAATGGAAGTTGGTGATATCCTATAGAAATTTAATCACATGATTTTTGTGGTATTACACATGTGGGAGAGGTCTAGAGTAATAAAACATGGTTCTAGGCAAGGAGGCCTAATTGAAGAGAGAGAAAGACAAAAAAATGGACTTTCACTCAAAGTTAGGACATTAAATTTGACATGGAGATGTAAAGACATAATGGGTCCTATAATATTCATTTTTTTAATTAAGATATATACATTATCCTATACAAGGAGGTTTATAGGTTTTTAGGAATATAAAGAAAATAGGCCTAGTCAGGGCTTGATGAACAAAATGGATTCTTGAGAGTTGTTCCTAGAACCAAAATGGTTTGTTTGAAATCTTTATTTCACTAAAATTTTTCTTTTATTTTTGTTTATAAATATATAAAACTTGAAAGAAAGGTGAGGTTAGTAGAACCAAGATTTGATTTACACTCCATGATCCAAATGGTTGTTGATACTCTTCTTTGTCTGGGGAGGATGACATGCAACTAAGAAAACAATATAGAAAATGGTGGATTAGTTAGGTAGGTGGGTAGATTGCCTAACATGATCTAGATCCAAAAAGTATATAACTTCCTTGGAGGCTATTAATGCAACTTTTAGACAAGTTAATGTTAAGAAAGTTACTGGTAAGAAAGAATACATAACATAATAAAAGTACTTAATCAAAATAAAATAAACACTTTTCAAGAAATAATGAATTTTAACAAAATAACACTA
Organism: Torreya grandis; assembly: GCA_037957365.1. NCBI lineage: Eukaryota > Viridiplantae > Streptophyta > Pinopsida > Cupressales > Taxaceae > Torreya > Torreya grandis. The sequence continues at coordinate 1,937,563 of JARHVA010001406.1, forward strand.
ATCTAAATGCTAAATTATCAAGGTGTGGTCAGGTTATTGTTGTTGATTCTGTGTAGTGATAAAGGTCAATAAAATATGGGTTTTGGTTGGGGTTGGTGGTTGATAAATGCTTTCTATTTTGGTTAAAATGATTTACACAATGACCATCAATAGTCACTGGTAACCACTAATGGTTAGGGTATGATCATGGTTGGTCGACAGATGACCTCTAGTGATAAAAGGTAATTGTGGGTTTAGTAGTCTCAACTTTGGGCAAGAAAAGGACTAAAAGTAAGTTGTAAATGGGTTTTGTAGGTTGTTTTCATGTTGGTTAAGGGTCATGAGAGTAGAGGTAAGGTCTTATAAGTCTCAAGTTTAGGTATTTGATATTCAAAATGGTTAAGAGTGGTTAGAGGGTGCTTAGTGGAGAGAATGGTGTTTGGAGTTGTAGAACTCCAACACCTGAGAGGTTGTAAGGAGAGGTTAAAATTAGGTGCAAGTTCTAAGCTATTAAAACCAAATAAATTAATAGAAATCCATTATAATATTTATCTTTGGTGCTTAATGGCTTGGATGAATCCTAAAGCTGAAAAAGAGCCAATTGGGAGTCTAAATCAGCATGGATAGAGTAATGATACTCAAATCCTTGGTGTTGAGAATGTAGAAGTGTTTCCTTGGTCTCTGTCTAGTTCATGTTTGGCTCTGGGAAGCTTCTAGATTTTCTTGGGAGTAAGAATCTCTCATCCCCAAAATGAATTCAACCTCCTCTTCATATCTTAATATAGAGCAAAGGAGTGTTGAAATGAAAGAGTTTAACAAATAGTCTAACATGAATTGATCATGCAAAAAATAGACTAAAATTTAACTAGTAATCGACAAGTGAGTTGAAATCAAGTTGAAGTTGAATCCTTTGATCATGTACTCTTTTGGCAGAGTTTAAGTAACCATTGATGGTCTAGGTCAATCGTCAGCAGTCAAGGGGATATAGTCAAAATTGGCTATATTTAGCCAAATATAATAATGACTCATGGTTAATTACATAGGAAATGGTCCAAGGGTAATAAAGGGGGCATGTGGATGCATGAGGAAGAAGCCTAGGGAGGTAAGACATTAAATGATAGGGTAGAAATGGTCTTTAGGCTAAGTGTTGATAGATTAGCCATGGGTTTGGGTAGGTGAGGTGGAAACATGAATTAAGTAATTTATTTAAATAATTAAATTAATTAAAGGGGTAAATAGGTAAAAAGGTATGTTAAAAGTTATAACATCTAAAACTGTAGTGTATAGATTTCTAGGGTCTACATTTTGCCCCTTTTTATTTTGTAGTTTGTGTCAACAAGCTGTAAAACAAAAAATAGAAGTTGGTTAAAGGTTGGTAGAATGTTAGATGCCCCAAGTATGGGAGAATGTGTTCTCCCTCAAACCAAGAATTGATAAGGTAAAATGAATTTGGTTATAGGTTTGATAAATGGATAAGTGGGTGACAGGGTTGGTTTGGTTGATTGGGCATTTAAGCATGAATAGGTACATAAAATGTGACTAAGTGCATTATCATAGATTTCACATAGAATAAGTTGTCATAGTTGAGGTAGTTGGTAAAACAAGGTCAACACTAGAAGGATAAGTGATAAGGTAACTAGGCCATAATGTTAGGCATAGGTGATATGGGTTATTCCTATAAACTCAAGTATTCTAGGCTAGGTGTCTAGATTCACAGGAGTCCAAAAGTTGGGTGAGCCTGTGAACATAGAATAGGTCACAAGTGTCAAGACCATAAATGGGTCATGCTTTGAGGCACCTAAATGGTCGGTACATAAAATTAGTACATTGTTGCAAGGTTTTCATGTATGTCAAGGTAGTCAGTGTGATCAAAATGATCAAGGCAAGGTTAGTCACAAAAAATGAAAAAGGTAGGCCAAAACAACTAAGGTTAAGGTTATTTAGTTGGTTTGTTGGGGAATAAGGTGATCTTTGATAGGTGTATGGTTGGTGGAGAATATGGTACTCTCTAATAGGAAATAGGATGGTTGGTGGTGCTCAAATTGGTTGCCCAATTTGATGGACCACTTCATTGGGTAAAAGGGGGACCCATTTTATGGTGAAAAGGGTGCAAGTTGGGTAGGTGGGGATTTTAATGACTCAAAAGGGAAAGACACATGCCCTTTAAATAAGTAGTCATGAAAATAAAAGGTGGATGCTATTAAAAATGACCAAAATGGAAAGATGGGTGAGTTTATGAACATAAACCCTTGTCATGCTTTGCATTATTGTTAGTTCAATGGTTAAAAAAGGTAGCTTGATCACATAGTGTCAAGTAAGCTCAAATTCACTTGATTTGTAGAGGGGGTAAAAGGGGAGATGGATGATGATATAGGTGAATGGATGATAGTATGACCTATTGGGGTTCTATATTTGCACCATAAAAGAATAGATTCCTTATGGGTCTATCACCTACACTAAACCTAAAATAGCACTTGCTTGGAAAAGGGAGAGAGATTTGAAAAAACTTGTAAAAGCATGTAAAAAAAGGTGATGCAACAGTGATTTGATCACTCCAAATCACACAAAACATACTATGAGACACTTTTAAGACCAAATAACATCAATCTCGCATAAATATTTTAGTACAAGGCATTAATCAGCTACTAGATTAGCAAGAGATGGTAGATTTCCACTTTCAAACTACACAAAAAACTATAGATTGCACTTATAATGACCTTTGATAACTATTAATCACTTTTTGAATGTGAGAAAAATTAGACATAAGCAAGGAACATACATTCACTTAACAATAGTGAATGAATTCATAGAACACACTTCAATTTGGCTTTAAAAAAGATGGAATTCAGTCTTTATTGCATTAAAGATGTGCCATAATACAAATTTTGACAGAGTCTGGTCATACCAAAAAGAGGGATAGAGGGATAAATTTTAAGGCTTAGAAGCTTGTACTTATAGAAAAGAGAAAGAGAGAGAGAGAGAATTGTGAATTGGAAAATGCCCAACCAATTTCTATGGATTAGCACTCTCGAGGATGTTGACTTAGGATCTTATCAACAAAGAACAAATTTTTTAAAGGAATTAAATACACATTACCCTTATCTAACTAGCAGTTGTCTTCTTGGAACTATGTCATTATCTACTTGATCTACTAACAAGGATAATGTTTTGGAACTAACTAAAATGTGCCACATATGCATTATGTGGACATCTAAACCTGCTTATCAAAAATCTAACCATGATGATAGGCAAGACATAGGTCCACTATAGGTGAAAACCAATCTTAGACCATTGGTTTTCACATAGTTACAATATCTATTAAAGTTTGAAAATTGCTCAACTTTGATTCACAATCATTGGTCTATCTTCACCCTTTGTATTAGACCCAAACATATATTTTACCTATATGGATCTTTTAATGGTGATGCTTGGTCTCTAAAATGTGACCCTGGTTCACCTTCGAGCTTGGCTCTTTGTTATTTGCTTTGCATGGGTCCAAAATAACCTCTTCGATTTTCATAAAAAATATCCCAAGATCACTTTTGATTGTTTGTTATCGATTGCCAACTCAGAATTTCTACATCATGCCTAAATGTCTTTATGTTTATTGGCTTTGTAGATACGTTGACTTATTGACTTTGCTTAACTTCATTGATATGTCTATGCACGGATGCCTGCAAGCCATTGATATTTTGCCAATTGAATGTGCTTGTACCACTTATCATGCATGAATTTTTTCCTTTGATCCTCTGATCTCTTTGACATCTACTCACCATTATATCTAAATGCTCAATCAAACTCTAAATCTTGATCTACTGCGACCCACTATTTGAAAGCCAATGACTAGTTCATGATATTAAAATTGATGTCCTCACTCTCATAAAATGAAATTCACATGACCATCATTGATGTTCATAATTTAAGCTCAAATGGATTTCCTTTGCTTTGTCTAAAATTTGATGTCTGTGTGACTGTCTTATGATTTTTGATTAACTTCGTAGATTTATAACTTAAAGCACAAAATGCATGAAAGTACCAAATTTTTAGGAGATGTTCGTCTTACCAAAAGGATTGAACCCATTTGATCCACTAGTCTTAGGAGCCTTCTGAGTGAATATATAAAATTTTCAAGTTGACTGGTCTATATTTACTCCTATGTGACATCCTAATGATGATCAAGCTCATTTGGCTAAGTATGAAAAACTTAGCAAAATCTAACTAAGAAGCTAATTTTGATCTTATATAACTTCATTTGTACTTTTGTGGATGCTCTAAAACTTAGTGCATATCAACTAGGAACCAAGCTAAATAAACCCATGTGACCACTTTCCCTTGTAACTATCACATGTGTGAGATATGGCCTTATCAAGATGTTCACCTGGCTCTATTTGAACTTCTTTGAAAATGGCTAAGTATGGAAAAACAATGTAATTTGGCTAAGAGACCAATTTTGGATCTCCATAAATTTTGATGCACTTTGGCAGAGGACCTAAAACTTAGTGCATATAAACTTAGCACAAATGTGAACAAACCCATATGACCAACTTTCCCTGACTCATCCACATGTGGTAATGATGATGTTAGCAAAGTGCCTACTCAATTTTTTTCCATTAGACCCAAAATTTCTAGATGAACACAAAGAGGAACTAGATGGATCCCTTACATTTCCATGCTTGTTTCAAGCACTCTTGACATTCTGAAGGGTCTCTAAAACCATGTCCATCTTGCTCATCCATTAGCAACCTAATCCATGTTGGTATAAGCTTGGTATGTGGGCCAAAAATGGCCGATAACTTTGGTGACTCACAAAGGTTTCATGCCTATCTATGCAAAATAACCCAGACCATGTGCCTAGTCCAGTCCATTGGGCATGGAGTCTCTATTTAAGTCCCCAATACATTGACCTAGATTTAGAATTAGCTACCAATCCTGCGCTAACCTCTCTTGAAACAAATGTAAGGACCAAAAAAGAACAAAATAGAATAGAGTGCCCAAGGCACTTATTGAAAAAGAAACTAACCTAAAATAGGGACACAAAACAAATGTGCTATAAATATCACTTAGAGGAATTTGAACAGCATTAATCTAATATATATTACCTAAACTATGTGTACCTTTCCTCCTAGATCAAAAGGAAAGTTTTAAAATTTTATTGCCTCATGGGATGAGTAATTGGATGAGGCATGCAACTCCTTGGCCCTTTGTCTTGATGCTCCTTTTCAATATTTTCCAACTTCATTGGTATGATTTTCATTAAGAACTAAGCATCTCCAAATAGGTCAGCTATGTGTATCCAAACAATCTCAATTTCTTCATATGGATCCTTGAATATGACCTCTAATGGTGGTTCAACAAGGCATACCCCTTTGATTTCCATGGTGTCTTCAGTAAGACTTGGATTATCCTTTGATTTAAGTTTTTTAGGCTCATTAAGGAGTTCTACATATTCTACCCAATCTTGATCAAGTTCCTCTATGGGAAATTCTCTATCTACCTTCTTAAGAACTTGATCCTCAACTTGACCAAGATATTCAAGCTCTTGAAAGAGCTTAATTTATAGCTGCCAATCATCTTTGTCCTCCTTGTCATCTAGAACCACCACTTATTCATCTTTCTTTTCTTGATGTAAGAGTTCATCAAGTTGGTGTTCTCCATGATCTAAAGAATTAATGGATTCTTTAGAAGATTCAACCTATTGCACTATCCCACCATCCAAGTTTTCCATCTTGAACTCATCAATATCACTCATGAAATCATGGTACAATTGTTTTCAATGGTCTTCTTATTTAGGAATGCTCTCTACCTCAACAATGGTGCTATGTGAGTTATGTCTAATTTCCAAAGAAAGATGATCCTATACTTGATATATATTAGCTACCACGATATATTAAGAAAACTCTTAATCATATACAAATGATATGTGATCAAGAGGTTCTTGAGAAATAACCTCTTGATGCACATCTGAGACTTCCTCTTGTTGGGTCTCATCTCCAACTTGCACTTGCTCTTGTAACTCATCCTTTTTGACATCATGAAATATTGAGACATGCTTACTCTCACCAAGTGGTATCCCAATAGTGATATCCTCTTCTGACTCTGACAATCCATCATTATCATTTATGAGTTCAACATGGAGTTCAACACTTACCTCTTGAAGGAGTGGCATTGGATATTCTTGGGTCGGCTCCAAGAGAGATAAGACATATGGAACACCTCTTTGGTCAAATTTTTTATATTTGATAGTCATGTCTTCATCTTTATTTGACATACTAATATGGATGGATTTGTAGGTTGGAAATGACCTAGATTATTAAGGGGGGAGGGATGGGGGTTGAGTAACCTTGGATTTGCTTGACTGCATGACTTGGTTCCAAGATGGGAAAGACTAAGGTTCTGCTTTGACCTTTTGTTTCTGGTTCTCCTCCTCTTTCCTTGTCCTTAGTTCTAAATCTTTGATCTAATTATCAATATTCTCTTAGAATATCATCTCTTTAAGGTGGTTAGTAGCTTCATGAAGATAAGGAACACAAGAAGGTTCTTGAGGAGGTATGAGAGATATTTGCAGAGGTTCAGATCCTTCCTTATCTTGGGTCCTCAAATTTAGATTTGCTTTACTTTTCCCATCCCATTATTTCACCTCTTAGTTCTAGCTTATAACCTTGAAGGAATTCATAGGGGGTTCTTGTCGAAGGATGGAATATTGAACCATGATAGTAGGCTATTTAACAACAATCTCCTTCTTCATTTGATAGCTCTCTTGGATAGATCTACAATAAGGAAAGGTATAAGGAATACATGAGGAACTTGGCATACTCAAAGGGTCACTTAGAGTGATCTCTTGAAGAGGAATATGTGGAACATAAGAAGGATGAGGTGATGTATATATAGGCACATGAGATTGGTAAGGTTAGACCTACTGTTCCTCAAATCCTTTTAGATTTTCCTCAAATATCTGAATGTAACCACCTACATCCATAATCTCACCTATGAGATTATTCTAATTTTCTCTCTCAACAGGTGTCCATTCTTCTTTTATTTTTTGTAATGACCCTCTCACATGATGAATCAATTGAGTAGGGACATCTTAGACATAACATTTCTATGAGCATAACTATAGTACATGCTTGTCAAGGCTTATTAAAGTTTTTTTAAGTGTTGGTATAAATATCTCATGATAGGGTTGATGAGGAGAAATATTATGATGGGATTTTTATTCATATGGAGGATCAGGGAAATATTCTTGCATATATGACTAAAATAAGCCCTCATGTTATTGGTGAAGATCTTGAAGAAGGTAAGAACTATCCCCTTGATAATAAGGATCATGGGAAACTTGCTAAGGTTGATTATCTTTGACATAAATCTTGACAAAAATCTACCAAGAAGCTTTGACAAAAATCTTAGTAGGGCTGATTAGGCTCATATGGATCATATTAGGGTTGTTAATAAGGAGGTCAATAATAGGGATATTCACCATAGCTATTAATATTGATCTCATATATCAAACGAGATGTAAAACTAAATAAAATTTTCATTGAGACATACCTGGTCTACTCATAATTATAAGCTTTGATTTAAAGTTACCATTGGTGCTAACTACTTGCTTCCAAAAGATTATTTGATGAAAAACACATCAAGATATTTTCACTCTTTTGGACCTTGTCCCATTGGGCATGCCACAACTATTATAGACCTATATTTTACCCTAACTAGAGGTAGGAGTGTTTAGGTCCTACTTCTAAATCTAACTCAACATGGGATTGACCTCAGGTTATGGGTATCCTATAATGGGGTCATAACTCTAGGATTTTTAATGAGGCTAGCTCCTTTGATGTATATTTTAACTCATTCCCACTACTAAAACCTACTAATGAACAAGTAGAGAGAGAGAGAGAGAGAGAGAGAGAGAGAGAGAGAGAGAGAGAGAGAGAGAGAGAGAGAGAGAGAGAGAGAGAGAGAGAGAGAGAGAGAGAGAGAGAGAGAGAGAGAGAGAGAGAGAGAGAGAGAGAGAGAGAGAGACCTAATAATGAACATGGAAGGGAAACCTATGATGATTATGGTGATGTGCCCAATTTATGGTTGATCTACCTTGTTTGAATTTTAGAACATTAATGAAATAAGTAAAAAACTAGATCCAGTATCCCAAATATATATCATACATCATTATTTCATAAAGAGGCTCACCAAATAATATAAGATAATGGAAATTTAGGAGAGGTCTAAAGTAAGACACTAACAAGTCATATCATCCACATGCAAGCTTCAATCAAGAGATGTAGAACACTAAACATGACCTGCATAACTAGATGGACTAGTAACTAGGTGAGATCATAATTTGACAAGGGAGAAAATTCTACCACATATGCAAATTTGACATGTACACACTATACCGGAACAATGAAATCTAAAACATAGTCTTCTATTCATTTTAAGAGGTTACAAGCTCCATCTTGGAAAAGGTTAGTCATGCCCAAGAGAGGGAGTAGAGAAAATACAAAGAAGATCCATTTTTTGGCTCAAAAGACTTTATATATAGCAAAAAAAGATAAAGAGAGATGGAATAATACCTTGGAGAATGGAGGAAAGTCCCCCAGATCAAGAAGTGAGGTGGCAACACTTGATTGATTTTTGTTTGCATGCCTTGATCAACAATAGATCTCCTTTTATTCTACTAGTCTTCGAGCTTCTCTCATTAACTAAGAGTGTTCTACTAGAGACAAGGCTTTGTTCTATGATGACTAAGTTTAATTGAGCAGAATCAATGCCCTTAACTACTTCTTCCACTATCATTTCACAACCTTGGGATCCTAAGTCCACTTGACATGATTATGAGGATCAAATCCTTGAATCTAGATACTGACAATCATGCCATGCCTTGAGTGGTGGAGTACCTGCTTTGTTGATGATAGGGACACATTAATAGATGAGACCCTTTGCATTACTCATCCATATCTTACCCATGATCATGGTCCACTATAGATGGAAAACCAATCTAAGGTCATTGGTTTTCCCCATAGTCCTTCTATTAAAATAGACCCATAGACCATATAACACCTTTTGGACTCCATTAGGTCTAAAAAGACCCATTTTATCTTTGTAAGAGCTAAGAGTTAATTGTACATGGATCCTTATTTATAAATTATGAACTAATCATGAGAAAGAACCCTACATGCTACAACTTATCAAACCAGAGATCAATATTTAACTCTAATGGTGGTCCCTTATGTTCCTCATACTTGACTGCATCCTACTAACACTCCATAGCATTTGAATGAGCTTTAATGACATTGGGAAGACCCTAAAAAATCTTGATTTACATTGTTGAAAATGGATTCTTAACCTCTATAAAAAACCCTAGGCTCATCTTTGTTCTAATTGGTTGTCAAAATTTGACTCAGCTCATTGACTCATCTCGCTCCATTGATTTTAATTAGTATGAATGACTGAGAATCATCGATCCTCTACCAGTTGAGTTCATCATTGACACTTGTCATGCACACATTAATCCTTGAGATTCACTAACCCTTTGACCTTTTCTCACCATTAGATCTAAAAGTATGATGCCATATAGACCATTAGATCAATTGGGACCCATTTTTTGAAATCCAATGGCTAGTTCATGATCCTAAAATTGACATTCTCACTCTTATCAAATGATGTTTGCATGACCATAAAATTTATTCTCAATAGGATCTATCTTGATCTATATTAAATTTTATGTCTCATCAACCATCATTTGATGTTCCATATAATTTAATTGACGTCCTGTAGACCATCAAATTTAAGCATAGATGGATTTTTGCCTGAGCTCTACTTTGACATTCACACAAATGTCTTATGCTTTTTGATTAAATTTGCATATTTATATCTTGAAACATGATAATCATGGAGGTACCAAACTTCCAATAGATGTTTTTGAGGCCAAAAATAATAAACTCAATTGATTCACTGGTCCCAAGATATTTCCAAGTGAAGATATTAAATGCTCAAATTGGTTGGTCTATATCTTTTCCTACGTGACATCTTGGTGACAATCGAGCTCATTTGGCTAAGTATGGAAAAATTAGCAAAATATGATTGAAGAGCCAACTTTGATCATGTTTAACTTCATTTATGCTTATGTGGATGATCTAAAACTTAGTGTTTAACAACTAGGGACCAACCTGAATAAACCCATGTGACCACTTGCCCTTGTAACTATCATACATGTGATATATGGACTTGTCAATATGATCACTTGGATATGTTTCACTTCTTTGAAAATGGCTAAGTATGGAAAAACAATGAAATTTGGTTGAGATGCCAACTTTGGATCTCCATAACTTTTGATGCATTTTGGTAGAGGACCTGAATCTTGGTGCATTTAAACTTGGCACAAATGTGAACAAACCCACATGATAAATTTTCCATGAATCATCCACATATAGTAATGGTGATGTTAGTAAAGTGACTACTCAGAATTTATGACATTAGACTCAAAATGTCTAGATATGGCCTTGTCAAGATGTTTATTAGCTTCACAGATATGCTGACTTATTGATTTTGCTTCACTCTATTGATTTGTCTATGCACAAACGCCCATGATGCATTGATATTATACTAATTAAACATGCTTGTGCCACTTATCATGCATGTATTTAATCCTTGGATCCTCTGACCTATTTAACCTCCACTCATTGTTAGATCTAAATGCTTGAACAAACACCAACCATTGATCTATTGGGACCCACTATTTGAAAGCCAATGGCTAGTTCATGATCTTAAAATTAACATCTTCGATCCCATAAAATGATGTTTGCATGACCATCATTGATGTTCACATGACCATCAAATTTAAGCTCAAATAAATTTACTTTACTCTATCTAAAACTTGACATCTATGTGACCATCTTATGCTTTTTGACCAACTTTTTAGATTTATAACTTGAAGTGCAAAAGGCATGAAAGTACCAAATTTTTAAGAGATGTTATTCTTACCAAAAGGAATGAACCCATTTCATCCACTAGTCCTAAAAGCCTTCTAAGTGAAGATATAAAATATTTAAGTTGATTGGTCTATATCTACTCCTACGTGACATCCTAGCGATGGTCGAGCTCATTTGGCTAAGTATGGAAAACTTAGTGAAATCTGACTGAGGAGCCAACTTTGATAATGTATAACTTCATTTTTACTTTGGTGGATGATTTGAAACTTAGTGCATAACAATTAGGGACCAAGCTAAATAAAACCATGTGATCACTTTCCCCTTTAACTATTGCACATGTGAGATATAGCCTTGTCAAGATGATCACTTGGTTTTGTTTGAACTTCTTTGAAAATGGCTATGGAAAAACAACAAAATTTAGTTGAGAGGCCAACTTTGGATCTCCATAACTTTTGATGTGCTTTAGCAGAGGACCTAAAACTTGGCATATATAAACTTAGTATAAATGTGAACAAACCCATATGACAAATTTTCCATGGCTCATCCACACATGGTAATGGTGATGTTAGTAAAGTGCCTACTCAGAATTTTTGCCATTAGACCCAAAATGTCTAGATGAACATAAAGAGGAACTAGATGGATCCCTTGCATTTCCACACTTATTCCAAACACTCTTGACATTCTAAAGGGTTTATATAACCATGTCCATCTTGATCATCCATTAGCAACTTGATCCATGTTGGTATAAGCTTGGTATGTGGGCCAAAAATGGCCAACATAACCTTCTTATGGGAACAACTTGCCCCTTCTATAGGTGACCGAGGAACTATTATAGATAAGTCCATGCTTAAAGTTGGTGTAGATTGATCGATATAGAAAGCCTACTTTTTGACTTTTGTGAAAACTAATTGTAGCTTTTTTTGGGATTGTTTTGACTTTGGGTCTTTTGATTCTTGTTTTGGTTTGGGAAGTTGATCGATATGGTACGCTTCCAAATCATTGTTTGCTTTGATAAATGTTTGACTTATCCATCCTTTAAAGGAATGGTATAGGATTTGGATTTGTTATGTTGATAGATGTCCTTCAAGGGATTAGTCTACCTTATGTTTAATCAATTTGAATTTGTAGATTGGATAAAAAGGTGGCTAAGATTTAAGAAATCTTGAATGAAGTGTTGATTTTGGCTTGGTTTGATAGATGAGTTGGTTGGAGTTTGATCATAATTTGGGTTGATCATGGTTGATTGATTTGGTTTAGATGTTGGTTTGATTGGTTGAGGGAGATAGTTTGGATGGTTGATCTAGTTTATTGGTTGGGTTTGCTTGTTTGTTTGGTTTGATTGGTGAGGTAAGATGACAAAGATTTGACCCTATTCTAAAGGGAATCAAATCAAAGATAATATCATTATGTGGATGAAAATGAGTAGGTTATAGAGGAATTGGATTGATTTAGTTATGGTTGAGGTTAGGTTGGTTTGAGGTGAGGTGTTTTGAGTTTAGGTTGGCTCCACTAAAAGGGGAGGTAGAAGAGGTAGGTTGGTTGGAGGTTGATCCATTAAAATGGGAAGTGGAAGAGGTAGGTTGGTTGGAGTTTAATACACTAAAAGAAGAACTAGAAAATGTAGGTTGGTTTCCTTAATCGTGGTTTTGAAGGAAAGTTGAGAAAGTTTTATTGGGTTAGTAAGTGGATTGGTTAAGGTTGATTCTTCCTTAGTGATGATGGTAAAAGGAAGTTGAGAAGGTTGCACTTGGTCAAAAAGTAGATTGGTTGGGGTTTCAATTATGGTTTCCTTAGTTATAGGTTCACTAAGTACCAAAGCTAATGAAGGGACCTCACTGTGTTGAGAGATTTGATTATGGGTTTTCACAACAATGGGTGTAGGAAGAGGTTTAATGATTGATTGCTTGAATACATTCAAGGTTAGGTTAGGGGAACACAGAAAATATCCTTTGGAACCTCCTTTTGATTGATAAGATATATTTTTACCACATGTCTATTTGTGTGATGATAAGCACAAAACTCATTATTTGTAAACCAAATAGACTTTGGAAGAGAATGATTGATGGGTTTGATTTGAGGAAGTCTAATGATAAAAGCCTCTAAGGGTTTGTCAAGGATTAAGGCATAGATTACTTTGGTGGGATGTATTGCCTAAGAAGAGGGTACACCAATGGCTCTTGAGGTTGTGAGCTGATTGATTGGTTTGATGAAGTTGGTTAGTTTGACATGGTTGATGAATTTGATAGGTTAGGTAGGTTTGATAAGATTAGTTGGTTTGATTGGTTGGGTAAGGTTGATAAGGTGGGTTGGTTTAATAGGTTAGGTAAGGTTGATAAGGTAGGTTAGCTTGATAGGTTGGGTAAGTTTGATAAAATTTGTGGGTTAGAAAGGTTTGATTGGTAGTTATTGGTTTGGTTTGATGAGGTTGGTATGGTTGATAAGGTGGGTAAGGTGGGTTGATAGTTGTTGGTTGGATTTGATGAGGTTGATAAGGTAGGTTGGTTTAAAAAATTCAGTTGATAGTTATTGGTTTAATTTGATAAGGTTATTAAGCTAGGTTGGTTTGATAGGTTGGGTAAGGTTGACAAGGTGGGTTGATTGGATAAATTTGATTGATAGTTGTTGGTTGGATGACAAAGAGGATACATCAAGTCTTGGTGTTGAGATAAAGAGGGTTGCCACAAAGGGGGTTTAGGTAATTGATATGATGGTTGAGATAGGTAGTCTAAGGTTTTATGAGGGTGAGATAGTTGATCTAGTGGTTGGGGCTGATAACCTAAAGATTGGTGAGGTTGAGATATGTGTAGTTGGGGTGGGTTATGGAAATGGTCAAATAGTTATTGAGAGCTTGTTGGTTGGTTATGATAATTATCAAATGGTTGTCCATTAGTTGGTTGTGATGATAATCAAATGGTTGTTGAGAGGTTATTGGTTGGTTGTAATTGGGATTGGATTGATTATGGGTGAGGTTGGTTTGGTTATAAGCAAGGTTGGATTGGTTGTAGGTAATTTTGGGAGCATAAATGGATTGTGATGCAAGGTAATTCTTTAAGGCAAGAGGGTTGTCTTTTATAACTCTAAAAAAATTAGGATCTCCTAGAGAAAATATAGGGGTGCTCCCCATTAAAAAAGGTAATGGAGATGAGGTGGATGAAGGAAAGGTGGTGGAAGATTTCCAAAGGGAGTTAGATTCCTCATAAATAAAACAAAGATAAGACAAGAAAAATTCAACGAAGATAAAACACACACTAAATCATGTAAAATCCTAAGGTTATTTTTGTCTCTCTTATGGCTTATGCCTTAAGTTTTGATAAGTGTGACTCAACTTTGGTTTTGAAAAGGGTACTAGATAGGCAATCTAAGGATGGTTTCAGGTAGTTTTGGTGCTCAAAATTATATGTATTAGAATCTATATGTGGCTTGATATTGGGGCCTACCCCCTCACTTCACACACCATAGTGATAAGGGTGTCGGGTGCTTAGCCAAGATATATCGAATACCAAAGATTATGCTCAATCAGAGAACTAAGTTTTAGTTTTTCCCTTTGGTAGTGAAGTCCAAGTGGGATAGCCAAAGGGAAAGGTTTATCGTTAGGTGATGAAACCCTAGTCAGGCCTTATGTCAAGTGTTTGATGTTTGATTTGGTATAAGTGGTTTGGTATTTTGTGTGCAAAAAAGTGAGGCTACAGTTAATTTACTCTATTAATTAAGCTATGTGAGGTAATTATGCAAGAAAAAAATGTATGAAAGGTTAATTTCATACCCAAAGGAAATTTTGTTTTCATTTAATGAGCATAAAATAAGAAGAAAGGAACCTAAATGTAAAATAAAAACCCAAGAAAAGACTCAAGGGTCCCACTACGCATTCCAAAATATTTCACTAAATATTTTCTTTTATTTCTATTTAGAAAGATGTAAAACTTCAAATAAGGGTGAGGTTAGTAGAACTTGGATTTGGTTTATGCTTTGTGATCTAGATGATTGTCGATATTCATCTTCGTATAGGGAGGATTACTTGTAGATAATAAATAAATTTATAAAATGGTGGATAAGTTAGGTAGGTGGGTGGATCACCTAGTGTGAGATAGATCCAATAAGTACACAACTTCCTTGGAGGCTATCAATCTACCTTTTAGACTAGTTAATGTTAAGAAAGTTGTTGATAAGAAAGATGCATAACATAATGAAAGTTATTAATCAAAATAAAATAAATACTTTTCATGAAATAATGCATTTTAATAAAATAACACTAAAAGAAATACTAAACTATCAAGGTGTGGTTCAAGTGTGGTCAGGTTGTTGTTGTTGATTTTGTGTAGTGATATAGGTTAAGAAAATATGGGTTTTGGTTGGGGTTGGTGGTTGATGAATGCTTGTTGTTTTGATCAAAATGATTTACATAATGACCATTAATGATCACTGATAACCATTGGTAGCTAGGGTATGACCATTGCTGGTTGACAGATGACCTCTAGCGATCAAAGGTAATAATCAATGGTCTCTATGGGTTTGATAGTCTCAGCTTTGGGTGAGAAAGGGATTGTGGGTAAGTTGCAGAGGGGTTTTTTAGGTTGTTTGAGGGTTGGTTAAGGTTTGTGGGAGTAGAGGTAAGGTATTAGAGGTTTCAAGGTTAGGAATTTAATATTCAAAATGGTTGAGAGTGGTTAGAGGGTGCTTGGTGTACATAATGGTGTTTGGAGTTACAAAACTCCAACACTAGAGAGTTTATAGGGAGAGATTAAAAGTAGGTGGAGGATATAAGCTATTGAAACCAAATAACTTAACTAAAAACTAATGTAGAATACTTAGCTTTGGTGTTTGATGGCCTAGAGGAATCCTAAAACTAAAAAGGAACCACTTGGGAGTCTGGAGCAACTTTGATAGAGTAATGGTACTCGAATCCTTGGTGTTGAGAATGTGGAAGTATCTCGTTGGTCTCTATCTGGTTCTAGTTCGACTCTAGGAATCTTCTAGATTATTATGGGAGTAAGAATATCTCACCCTTAAAATGAAATACACCTCTTCTTCATATCTTAATATAGAGCAAAGGAGTAATGAAATGAAAGAGTATAACAAATGGTCTAACATGCATTGATCATTCAAACAACAGACTAAAATTAAATAGTTAATAATCAATGATTGAGTTGCAATCAAGTTGAATTTGACTCCTTTGATCATGCATTCCTAAGGTAGATTTTAAGTAACTATTGATAGCCTAGGTTAACTTTTGATGGTTGAGGGTTGACTGGTGGTCGAGGGGACATAGTCAAAATTTGCTAAAGTTAGCTAATTCTACTAATGATTAACAGTTAATTCCCTAGGAAATTATTTGAGGGTAATAAAGGGGGCATGGGGATGCACGAGGAAGAACTATAGTGAGGTAAAACATTAAATACTAGGGTAAAAATTATCTTTAGGCTAGGTGTCGATAGATTAGCCATGGGTTTGGGTAGATGAGGTGGAAATAGGAATTAACTAATTTATTTAAATAATTAAATTAGCTAAAGGGGTAAATGGATAAAAGGGTGAGTTAAAGTTTAATGTGACATATAGATCTATAGTGTACATATTTATAGTGTCTAAAATTTTATAATATATTTGAATACCATACATGGAGAAAGAGTTACTTGAAGAAGATGAACTTGAGTTTTGGGCCACTTGGACCAAGCTAGGCATGGGAAATGAAGAGTATCAAGACACCTATGCACATGAATGATGAAATGTTAGATAATAGGTATTTATTAAGGCATGCCAGGTGTCCAATGAGTTATTTGATATTAGTTCATGGAAAAATCATGATGGATAAGTCCATTTATTAGTCTTTTTATGCAAAGAAAGGCAATTTTCAAGAATCTAGTCAAGGTGTCAAGCTAAGTTCTAACTCCTATACCACATGGAGGGTTAGATAATCTTCAAGAGTAAGACACATGGATTTATAAGTCTATTAATGACTGGTCCATAACTCCCTTTATTTTTGTAACTCCTAAAGACAATTGTCAATCTTCTCCTACTATGCCCCTCTCTCTATCTCTTCACACTTCTCTACATAAGCAACCACTTTTAGATTTGTAAACAATCCACATCTAGTATGGTGAAGCCCTATTAGTTTGAGTACTATTTTTTCCTTTGAAATAAAATATTATAAGCTATTTTTTATTTTTTAACTTATTGTCTAAGTGAGTAAAGTATTGCATAGTTGAATGACAAGTGATAATCATTTATCCTTATGTTCACCTTACTATTTCATGTTTTGTGCAAGTAGTCTGCTCTCTAACATGTCACATGAAGTGTATTTAATTTTATTTTATGTATCTAAATTTAATGAAGAGTAATAGTGTCTAAAATCAAACCTCTTATTAATCCACCTTGAGAAATGCATTGCATCTTACCTCTATGTTGAAATACTTTATGTTAGAGAAACCTTCGATGTTGAGATCAGTTTTATGAATCACTTTTCATAGTGTAAGTTCATGGTAGTCTTGTGAAGTTACATTTAGTGCATCACCTTATTAGGTTAGGTTTACTTCATGTTTTATCTCTCCCTTTTCATCTCAACAAGTTAGTAGAATAGGTGATGAGCTTGAATAAACATATCAAGGGAGATAGCCCTTCAATCTAGAGGTTTAACCCTACTATAGAAAACCCACATGTCTATGGATAATCTCATTTTTTCACTCAATTGGAGTAGGATTGAGCTAACTATTCAATGGTGTAAAATTGAATGATAATAGTTCTAGCATGCTCGATGAGACAATTCTCTCAAACACTTCTTTTCAAGGTGAATGTTGATCTTGGCAATATAATAGCTGCATAAGTTTTTACTACTCAACATTTTATGACTCCACTAAAGGTATAACATATGGTTACAGACTGATTTATTATTATTTTCATGCTTCATGGTATTTACTAGGTCATATTATAGTAGAGGTAATGATTTTACAAATCTAATCCCTCATTTTGAGCATCCTCTTAAAGTTTAGTACCATGTGCCTTTCTTAGCACTTGAGAATCTTGAAAAAGATCCTGAGGAGCAAGAAGACTTTGAAAGTCAATAAGAGAAAGAGAGTGAAGAAGAGTTTGAAGTCAACATGGTTAGGCGCCATACTTTCCTAGATTTTAGTACTAAAAATCCTTTAAACCTTATTTCTTATGATGATATCCCTCCCAATGCCACTAAGAGTGTCCCTAATTTCAATGGGGAAGGTCCTATCACCCCAAGTGAGCATATTATAAACATATCTAACTTATGTGATGTACATAATATCACAAAGATTAACATAGAAATTAGATTGATTTTCATGTCCCTTAGGGGAAAATCCATTGATTGGTATAGAACCTTTCCAGGAGAATGTATTACTACATGGGATGAGTTTGGGGAGTTGTTGACTACAAAATTTAAAGATAAGAGTGATCATACATCATTTATCCATCAATTGAATGCCATCCATAGATGGCCTAGGGAATCCATGCAGGATTTAAATAAAAGTTTATAAATGACATATAATAGGCTTCCACCTCCCATGAGACCCCCTACAAGTTTTTTTTCCCAACCTATCTTAGAGATATTGGGACTGATATAGTTGTCATGTTATAATCCATGGGAGGATATACTTTGTCTGATGCCTATGATGTGGATATTAGAGTTGAGAATGGTTTTATCCAAACTAGAAAAATATATCCAAAGGTATCAATGCCTATCTTGAATAACATGAATACTAATCCTCTAATACTTGCTCCATTTTCAAATCCAAATACTAATCCTAAAGCTACTCCAAATAAATCAAATGATGCCATTGATTGGTAAGAAAAATATAAGGCCTTATAAGCTTCAACTAGGAAATCTAATAAACATGTTGGATCTTACCCAAAATCTTACTATTACCATCCATAATCAAATAGATTTCCATCTCAACATAATGGTTAAGGGAGGGGACAAGGTCAACCTAATTTTCCTACAACCTAAATTATGTTCCCACCATAAGAGCCATGGTTCTAGTCCATAGAAACCTAGTTCAAGGAAAAGAATGGTAGCCTCAAGGACAACACATGAATGTTAATGAGGGTTAAGGTCAAGATTTGGTATCTCAAGGAGGGACTACTCCTTACTTGACAATAGAAAATGAGGATTCATGCAAGCAAAATTAAGTGGAGAGTAGTGATTCAAGAGTGAACCTTATGAACCATCAAATGGAAGATAATTTTGTCCTAAATTAGAGCACCTTAGTTTTAGCCAACACAAGGTCAAAGATGATATATTTTGGAGATGTTCAAGATGTGGATACAAATCCAAACAACCCCCTTTTAAGACAATAGCATATGGATGCAAATATGGCAACCTCTACAAGTTTGGTACCTCTTCAAAATTAGAACTTGGTAAAGGTAAACAAAACTTCATTGCCTCAAGTTTAAGGTACTTCATTGCCTTAAAGGATGCAAGAGAAGGTTATTTTATCTCCTTTTAATATCATTTAATCCTTGAATAACATAAAGATAAGCATATCTCTTTGGGAGGTACTCCATCTACTTGGTCAAAAAAGAGTTATTCCAAGAGAAGCTGTCCCAACTCCATATTTCCCCCCAATCAAACAAGAATATTGGTGTAGCCCTAAAAAATGAACCTAATCATATTGTTGAAACTTTATATCTTACCCTCATTTTGGGAGATAAGTTGGTCCATAATTGAATTGTGGAGAGTAAGGAAAGCACTTCAGTTATCCCTAAACTAGTTATAGATAAGTTGGGATTGAAGCATGAACTTTTTAGGAAAGGAGTGTTAGATATTGATGGAATACCAGCCAAATAAATAAGGATAATCAAATGTTTGAAATTATTATTTCATGAATACCCAAGTTTTCCAATTATACAAGACAAAGTGGTGGTGGATCTACCTACACACTTTGCCATTTGCCTATTAAGACACTTCACTGCCAAGATAAGAGGGTATGTTTCTATTGATTGGTATTTCTTGGATTTTAGAATGAGGTATCAAGCTAATGTGATAATAATAACACATCCATTAGTCAATTTACACATTGAACCATATGTGGAAACTTGTTCTAATCTGAATTTCACTATCAATGAGCAAGAGGAACATGCCATAGATGATAGAACATCTTCCAAAATTGAAGGTATTTATAATTTATTTTTAGATGAGTATGGTGTCAATACTTATGAGTATGATCCCTATGATTTAATTTAATAGATAGGCCTTTGCACATATATCATTCGTGATGAGGGTGATGAGCATACTAAAGTAAGTCTTGATGACTCCCTCAAACAAACTGCAATGGGTAACTACTTTATTCACATAGATGATAGTGATGAGTTTTAAAGTGTAATAGATCATGGTAATGAATATGGTACAATTCTTACTAACCTAGATAAAGAAGTCCATGAGTGTTACAATCATGAAAAATATGAAGATCTATGACAATATTTCCATGCCATAGTGCATGAGTTTGAACAAGTAAAGTATCTCCCCCTCAAAGGAAACATGAACTTGATAATAAGGTCATTAGTGGACCTAATGAGAATGAAGATGAGTCTTAAGTCACTGACAAATAGACTATAGCCTTAGAAGAATGCAATCAGGATAATGTAAAAAAAAATATCATTAAGGAGCAGTCTAGGCCTCAATCTTATATTGAGTCACTTATAGAACTAATTTGCCAATAATAAGGCAAGTATGATGGTCCTAGACATCAAAAACATTATGGTATAGATGAATGTGAAGTTGAGAAAGATTTCATGACTCCCAAGAAGAAAATTGAGAAGCATCAAATGAGAATGAAGGAGATAAAGTAGGCTGCACTATCAAGAAAAACTCAAGGAAAGCTAGATTGACTATTCAAAGGAGTTTCAAGTGGTGTATTTACATCTAGAAAATGTCTCATGAGTGGTAAGTCCTTTGATCACCTTCACAAGTAGATTTTATTTGAAAAACATACATTATATGGTGACTTGTTTTCATATAGTAGTTGTGACTCAAGAAACATACTTTTTGATCCTAGTTGAATCAAAGAGGAAGTGTTTCATCACCTAAAACATGTTTTAAATTCTGTACATTGTAGGTTAGGTGTGTTGTTTTGAGTCTTGTGTGTGTGGTTTTCCCTAAATAACTTTGGCATAGTGTGTTTCCTTATTGTTTTGTGTTTGGTGTGAGTTTTAAGTCTTGAAAAGGCATATGAATTTTAGATTGTAGTATAAGAGTGACTCCATTACCCAATGTAAGGACAAAGCTACTGGTCCATTAGCATTACAGGCATGCTACTCCTATGAATCACCAAGATTATTGACCAAATTTTTATCTAAAGTAAAGAAATTCCACCCCCTTTACGTTAAAACTTAATAGGGTTTCCAAAATTTTGTCATAGTATTTTCATGGTCTTAAACAATTTTAAATAATTACATATGGTCATATTTGTCATTGCCTCGCATTGTCCAAAGTTTGGCCTTATGTTCACTTATCTAGTCTTAGGGGTCAATTTCAAGGTCTTGATGTTGTAAAACATGTTAAATGGTTTATTATGGTATAATTTAATTATAAATTGTTATGGAGATGTCACTAATACCATAATATCATGCACTAATCTTTTATTTGGCTCTCATATGCAAAAATGGCAATTTGGCCACCTTTTGGCCTATTTGAAGGAGTTGCACATACCATTACAAGAATAATTTTTTTAAAGAAGATTAAAAACATACCTGATGTCATAAATAGGTTAGATAATGTTTAAGAATGGTCATAGATTGACAACACCTATAGTTCAAATCCTAAACTAAGCAAAATGACACTTTACAAGCACTTTTAGGCACTTATACGACCATTCAAGATCATATTTATATTGGGAATGGTTTGTAAGTGTCCAATGAGATCATTCACATCATTTTATATATTTGAATGAAGTTTCAAGTTAAAATGACACTTCAGGCACTCTTTCTCCTCAATCGATGCCTTCACAAGCTCAGGAAGGCAAATTTGAACTAAATTGTATGACTAGGAGAGAGACAGAGAGTTAGGAGATAAAAATTTGAAAATTATTATGGGTCATAGTATTATTGAAATAATTGGTATTATTTTTCATATTTATGTCCTCTTCTTTATGAATAATCACTAAGAGTGGTATCAGGTCACGATGTCCTATCCATCTGAGAGGGGTCTGTTCTTGCATCTATTTATCCATTTCAAAATTCAATAGACAAGAATGGTTTGGAATTATGTTTTTATAGTTAAAGGATATCATTTTAATAATGGTTTAATTAGATAAATCATCTCCATTAAGTGTCTTCACTTGGAAAGTGGTCTTGATGTACAAGGTGTTCAATCACTCTTGTTGCAAGTGTTCTATTTTTGTATTCATGGTGGTCACTCTTAGAGGTTAAGAATGATTCATAACTCATGTAAAATACTTAAAATTCATGGAATTCATGTGATTTTTTCTAATATGTGTCTCTTGTACATATTCTTCAAGTGTGATGCTCTTTGGAGACATGGTCTATGTTGAATAATTTACTACATGTTTGATTGTCAATTTGGATCAACTATCAGTGGTATATAATAGTATAAGGTAGTCATCTTAAATTTTGACATCAAAAAATAATAAATATTGTGAGAAACCATAGTCCTTATCTCACAAACATTACACTTAAGCTAACTATATACAATCCGTATAGATCAATCAGTTAAGCAACTTGAAGGTGACATGATGTTTGATCATAATATATTTATATACCATTATAGGAGTGATAAAGAGGTGTGAAGTGGTTTGATAGGTTTGAAAATTCAAAATCTCAATAAGTGTCTTTGTATCCATAAACAAGTAGTGACCTATAAGCCTTAAGCCTATAGGTCCTCATTTTAGACCAAGATCAACATCAAATCTAGACAAGAACAATCCAAATAGGAGAACCTAACTTCAAGGAATATTAAGACAAAATACAAACCATAGAAGAGCTAAACCACTTTCAAATCATGAGACTGAGTCCAGAACCCTAGAAGGCTATCTACAAGACTGTGTTCAGAATGAAGAAGGCATATGATGTTAGATGCATGGGTATAAGAATGTCATTATGTAGCTTATGACATATATTGGATTATGAAGTAAATATATGAAATTGAATCCTTCAAAGCATCATGACATAGTGATAGGATCAATCTTTAAGATAAGCTCAAGAGCCAATTGTTAAACTCTCTCATAGTAGTCACCTACAACTAAGCTTGAAGAGAAGGTCAAACACATACTGACTAAGTTTGGGCCTTGGAAATTAAATGAAAAAATGCCATTAGTTTTTTGCAAGTCAAATGGATAGAGAGGTAAGGTTTATAAGAGATGAATAGGTCAACATCTCAAATACCCATATAGTATCCCTATAACACCTACATGTTGTTAATTAAAAAAATAACATCAAGCCTAAGGAGAGGAGGCAAAGTACAATGAAGAGATGATCTAAGTCTAATTTGGAATCTCAAACAAGTCAAAAGCCAAAAGAGGATCATTGAGGTAGGAGTGAGGTCCTAAACTAAAATGCATTCAAAATACTCCAAAGGTCACCTAAAAATTACTACATGAGGATAGGATGGTCTTAATCTCGAGTAAGGAAAAAATGTGTATGGAGGATCTAAGGTCTACCTCAGATAAATTAGTAGGTCATAAGGTTAGTTTGGTACCAAATAAAATATGAATATGATTGATCAAAACTAAGTTCAAGTCTCCATACATAGTCAATCAATACATACATGTCGACCTACTCTTCAAGAGTGTTTTTTCTTGGTTTGAAATGGGTAAGGACTAAAAGTAGGTCTAAATGAATGAAAGTAATTTTAAAATGGTTTTGATAATTCAATAAACATATTATTTGAACTAATCAGACTTAATAATAAAGATGAAAAGGTCAAAACTCAATCTAGACCTAATGAAGCATAGGACACACATAGGCAAATCCAACTAATCATGAGAGAGATAGTGTTTTGAGGGTTATATATCCATGATCACACTTTGTGAATTGATACAAAATATAGTTATGAGTGGAACAATACATCCATGGTCACCTCAAAGCCATACATGTAGTTTGTATACCCATTGTGTCTTCAGACCAAAGGGTCTGTTTGAAACTAAAACACAAAGTAATCATGTCAAACCCCATGCAGGGCCCTTGATATGATACACATACATAGCTAGGGTCTCAATAAACTATCTAGTTGTACAAAAAACTCAATTTTCAATCCAAATTCCCTTGAGGGCTAGCAAAGAGTGGACAGAACTTAAACCCCAAGCTCCTTGACCAGTGCACCAAATGCATACAGTGGGATAATGATAATTGACAAGGCATGTATAATCCTAAGGAAGATTCTTTTGGAGATTTTTGAATCTCTCTTAATAGTGATATTGAGTTTTGAGGCCCAAAACTCAAATTAGCCCTCTCTTGAGTTCAAAAGAGCTAAGTCTACCACCCAAGGAACAACTTCACATGCTCACACCATCTTTCACACTTTTCATGGAAATATGAGACATTTGGAATAGGTGGGGGGTGGGGTCAGTAAATAAGGTTTTACAAGTGGAATGGTGCCAATTGGTCCTCATGCTCTATGAATGATTGTTAAGACCCCAAACAGGTCTTAAACCCTCCTAAAACCCTAATAGTGAATAGGCAAAACAAATGGATCTCTAAAGCACATATAATGATATAGTTTACTCACAAAACCTATTGGATGTTTTTTAGGACTCCAAGGAGGTTATCAAAATGTACTTATTCCATATTTGTAGTTGTACATAATATAATAAATGCCCTATTTTTCATGATTTTTGGTGTTTTACAAGTGTTATAAGAAAGGGAGAACTTCTCAATCATTTGATGAGGTCATTTGGTATGTTTCATAAATATTCAAGCCAAAAAATTCTCATAGTAGATTATATAGGTGGTCAAACAAGGCTTGTTTCCCAAGGTAGTCTCAAACATGCCCAAAATGAGATTAAGTGGCAAGGTCATTTCATGGTAATCATACTTCCATAGGGTCTCAAGACATAAAAATTTACATGGAGGTTTGTGATATAATATGTAAATTTAATCACATGATTTTGGGTGATTTCACATGTGTGGGAGAGGTTTATATCAATAAAACATAGTTTTATACAAGGTGACCTGATTAAAGAAAGAGAAAGGTAAGAAAAATGGGATTCCACTCAGATTCAGGTCATGAAATTTGACATGGAGATGGAAGGCCATAATGGGTCCTATAATATGCATTTTTTTTCATTACCATCCATACATTATCCTACACAAGGAGGTTTATAGGTTTTTAGGGCTACAAGGAAAAAAAGCTTAGTGAGGGATTGAGGATCAAAATGGATTCTTAGGAGTTTTTCCTAGAACAAAAATGGTTTATTTCAGGTCTAATAATATATTTTATGACCATACATGGAAAAAGAGTTATTTGAATAAGATGAACTTGATTTTTGGGCCACTTAGACCAAGTTAGGCATGGAAAATGAAGATTTTCAAGACACCTATGCACATGAATGACAAAATGTTAGACCATAGGTGTTTATTAAGACATGAAAGGTGTTCAATGAATTTTATGAGATAATTTAATGGTGAATTAATGATGGATAAGTCCATTTGTCACTCTTTTTTATGCAAATAAGGACAATTTTCAAGGGGCTAGTCAAGGTGTGAAGCTAGGTTCTAAATCCTACACCACATGAAGGGTTAGATCATCTTTAGGAGTAAGACACATGGATTTTGAGGTCTTTTCATGACTGTTCCATAACTCCCTTTCATTTTTTAACTCACAAAAACACTTGTCAATCTTCTCCTACTATGCCCCTCTCTCTATTTCTTCACACTTCTATAAATAAGCAACCATTTTTGGATTTGTAAATAATCCACATTTGGTATGGTGAAGCCCTAATAGTTTGAGTACTATTTTTTCTTTAAAAATAAAATATTTCAAGCTAGTTTTGAGTTCTTAACTTCTTTGCTAAATGTGTGAAGTAGTGCATAATTGAATGGTAAGTAACAATCATCTATCCTTGTGTTCATCTTACTCTTTCATTTTTTATGCAAGTAGTATGCTCTCGAAGAGGTCACATGAAGTGTAGTTAGTGTTCTTTTATGTCTCTAAGTGTAAGGAAGAGTACTAATGTCTATAATTAAGATCTCTTAGTCATCCACCTTGAGAAATGCATTGATATTACTTCCATGTTGAAATATTTATGGTAGAGAAACCTTGGATGTTGTGATCAATTTTTTGAATCACATTTCATAGTGTAATCTCATGGTAGTCTTGTGGAGTTACATGTGGTGCATCACCTCATTAGGTTAGGTTTATTTCATGTTTTATCTCTCCCTTTTCATCTCAAAAAGTTAGTAGCATAGGTGATTAGCTTGAATAGACATATCAAAGGAGCTAACCCTTCAATCTAGAGGTTCACCCCTACTATAGACAACCTAAAGGTCTAGGTGTAATTCTATTATTTCACTCAATTGGAGTAGGCTTGAACTACCTCTCCAAGGGTGCAAAATCGAGTGACAACAATTCCTTCATCAAAATTCATATGAATAATGTAATTAATCACCAATAGGTTGCAAATTTCTATGAATCTTATTTAGTCCCTACATTATGGTACTTTTTTATGTATAACATATTTCAAAAATAATAAAATATTATTAATACTAAAATGCTATTTCTTAAAAAAAATCACTATATTAAAACATCTACATTTTATAAAAAAATAAATTTAATATGTGCCTAGATCAATTACATGTCATTTATCTCTTTTAAGTAAACATCTCTCACTACAAATAACACAACTTTTATTAGTAAATGGTATAATATTATAATACAATAAGCCAAAAGTAATGTATCTAAATACAATATAGTGTATTATAATAAATTATAAATGATCATATATTATACCAATAAAAATAAAATGTACAATTAAATTTAATATTACATAAAATACCTATTTAAATATTTCTTAAACAAAGACTTCGAAAAACATACGACAACAATGATAGTTGATAACCAATATTACAAGAGTAGAATTTAGTGCAACAAACTTTATCAACATCTTGTACTATAATGCAGATAATTTAAAATTTACTGAATTAAATCAATGTTTGTAATGATTTATTTCTAAAATTTTCTTATATGTTTTTATGCATACATTTTAAATTTAATAGGCCATTAAATATTAAATTATATTCTATCTTATAATCAATTACAATTCAATTCATACATCATATTTGATTCTCATTATATTCATATTTTAAATTTTTTTCACTAAATTATTTTAATATATGATCTATATCAATATAGTATAGTGTATTATAATAAATTATAAATTATAATATTCTACCAATAAAAAAAAATGTAGGATTAAATTGTATATTCCATAAAATTATTATTTTAATCTTGCTTAAACAAAGCCTTTTAAATTGTATGACAACAATGATAGTCACTAACCAATTTTACAAGAGTAGAATTTAGTACAACTAACTTTATAAACATCTCATGTTATAATGCATATATTAAAAATTTTACTAAATTAAATCAATGTTTGTAATAATCTTTTCCAAAATTTTTTTAATCTATTTTTATACATTCGTTTCAAATTTAATAGGTCATTGAATCTTAAACTATATCCTATCTTTTAATCAATTACCATTAAAATCATGCATCGTATTTTATTCTTGTTATATTCATATTTTTATTTCATATTTCATGTTTCTTCTCCTAGATATATTTTTATCAACATGACAACTAGAAAGAAAATGAGCACAATTATACCGAAGGTGACTCCAACATGGTCTTTGGCTATCAAACAAATATAGCGTGAAGAAAGTTTCAAAAGGAAATAGTTTGTCATTCTCATCGTCCATCATCGGATGCCAAAAATTTATATCGTTGATATAAAACAAAACTTAATGGAATGATTTTCAATTGCAAACCATGATATAATCTTCATCATAGGGTTTAAGAATAAAAAAACATACTCTAGAAGATTTGGTCTCATATATGATACTATCGAGGATGCCTTGAAATATGAGCATGGCCATATGTTAATCCAAAATGAAATCCATGTTACCAATCCCAAATCCAAGGCACACTACCAAACAAAGAAATTTTATTTTGCAATATCAAACATTTTAATCAAATTTAATTTTATTGTAGAGTTTATATGTAAACAATTATCTTTCAAGGTTAACTCTTTCGTGTTGAAAACATCTTTTTTGTAAAATTTCTTGAAAGCAATCTACATTTTATATAATATAGATAAGAAAACAAATTATAATGTTGTAATACATACTATAAATTTGAAACTATTACAATGCTCTTCATTAGTATCATGATTTACAATTTTCATATGTATTTTAATCCTTGTAGTATTCTTTATATGCACAAGGTTTATAAACAAAACTAACCAAATGTTCTATCTTTGTATAGTGCTCTTTATATTTACATATTTCTATTGCACTTTGTTTATAGTATCATATTGTAAGATTAACTTTTCAATTTTATCTTTATAGTCTACAATTTTGCGTCGTCAAACATTCGTTGTATTAGTGGTCTTGGATTTTTACTACAATGTTCTCACTTAGAAATATCTAACAATTTTCAAATGTTGCATTTTATATATAATTTTTTTTTAACATTTCTTAACATATAGTTACCATAATCCAAAATGCACTTTCACATTCATTTTTTTATACATTGCTTACTCTTGCTTACACTTAATAAAACTCACACTCATTATTATTTTTTATTATTTCTTATTTTATAGGAAGCTATCCACATCAAAAAAAAAAAAAATCGCATCTACTTGCCTGTACACCAACATTATATTTCAAACAATGGAGTCATGGAAAATCAATTGATATGAACACAACATCAGGATCAATGTCTGAAGGAGAATGCATGTAGATACTGACACACACTAAAGTTAGAAATTAAAATCCTTACAAACACAACTAGACTATAGAAGGTAGAGTTCTTAAAAAGGGGATTCTACATACATACACAAAAAAGTAGTGGTTCTGGACATGTTTTTAGCTTCAACATCATTGATAATTAAGGATATGAAATCAGTATAAGTTCTTTTGACCAGGAAACAACTCTCTTCCTTAGTCAAATTCAAACTAGAAAAATATACTCAATTTCAATTGAACTTTAAAATATGCAAACAAAAATACAACCAGTCAAAAAATCCATGGGAGATTATCCTCAACATGACATCCTATGTTAAACATAGTTTTGATGAAAATCCCACTATCCCACTCTATCAATTTGACTTCAAAATAAATAAAATTATCAAAGATGCAACTAAAAACACAAAGATTGACACTATTGGCATTACTCTATTTGTTATTGCTACCTTCAATTCCACAAGGCCAAACAGAAATTCAAATATGAAAAGAATACCAATACTACAAGACAACTCTGAGTACAATATTAAAGTGGCCCTTTGGAGAAGTTTTTGTGATGAAGAGGGCAAAATTTTATCAGATTTGTGTGGTTCTAAGACACTACCAGCACTAATTCTTGCCATCAGAAAAGGCAGACTTCAGACACACAATGGAAAAAAAAGGGACTACCTCAAATACATAATTTTTCATCAATTCAGATATACCTAAGGAACATGCAATAAGAAGATGGTATGATGAAAATGGTACAAACCTACTAACATCATCATTGAGTATAAGTATTATTGAGCATAGAATAATTACAGACATCTAGAAATCAGGGGTTATTGGGAAATCAATCTCATTTGCATTGGATGCAATGATCATACACATTAAAATGATAAATTTTTGTTATTCTAATTGTATTGCTATAATTAACAATACATAATGTAAAAATAAATTGATTTAGAAAAGTGATGCATCTTGGTACTGTTAAAAATGTAATATTGATGTAGAAGATTGTGAATATAAGTATGTTTTGAATTTCATCTTAAAATACATCACATGTAAAATATGGACCACAACATTTGATGATGTTATTATTGAAATCATGGGTATCATAACACAAGATCTACAAAAAATATCAGATTCTCCTAATGAGGTTTGGGAAATTATCAAAAAAGTGCTCTTCTAAAAATATCATTTCACACTAGCAACAAAATTGGAGATGTACAATTACAAGGAACATATGCATTGTACCTTACTGAATGCAACATGTTGTCCCCAAAAATAGACTTCTCATTTTTTGGGACAACATGTGAACTATTTTGGTTCTTCAGACCAAAATAATATCTTCCCTTCTCAAAATTTATTCTAAGCATTCAAGTTCCTCATTTTTCAAGCTTCTCAAAAATCTACAGACTCTGTAGGCTTGAATCTACGGACTCTGCAGGCTTGAATCTATGGACTTTATAGGCTTGAATCTATAGAATTTCTAGGAAGAAAATCTATGAACTCACCAGGAAAAAAATCTATGGACTCTTCAAGCCAAGTTCTACGGGCTTCACAAATTGATTTCTACGGACTCTGTAGGAAAGAAGCAAGCTCTCAACACTTAAGAAATTTCAAAGTTGGTTCAATGACAAGGCTCAACCAAAAGAGTTCATCAGCAAGCTTTTAAGCAAGGATTGAACCATTGAATTGTTGAACCTTGAACCATTTTGGTTTAATGAGTTTAATGGGTTTAAGGGTTCAACATCAGCAACAAGAGTTAAGCGCATTTGTCAAGGTTCAAAGTTCAACCGCTTCAAGGTTCAATGGCTTCAAAACACTTATCAAAGAGAAGAAGGCTTAAACCGTTGAACCATTAAACCACTTTGGTTCAAAGGTTCAACGGGTTCAATGGTTCAATAGGTTCAATGACCAAATGGTTCAACGCATTTGGTTCAAAAAGATCAAAAGGACTTAGCCAAATAAAAAGAATGAACTGATTGAATTGCTGAACCTTAAACCAAAGGGTTTAATGAGTTCACAGGTTCAAAGGTTCAACCAATATAATGAATATCAAAGAGCTTAGAAAGAACAAGTGATAGACTAATGGTTCAACAGGTTCAAAGGATTCTACAGGCAGGTTCAATCAAAAGAACAAGTTTATGAGGCTTGAACCATTAAATAGTTGAACCACTGAACCACTTTGGTTCAAAGGTTCAACGGGTTCAAGGTTCAACACATTCAATGGGTTTAACGAGGCTTGTTTCAAAGAATCTTGGTTCAAGCGGTCAATAAAAACAAGGGAATGAACCATTGAACCATTGAACCAAAGTTGGTTCAATCGGTCGGTTCAAGTGACAAGTTCAAAGGAGTGCCCTAAGCATCAAAAACACAAGCGCCCTTGTGGAGGGCATTTCTATGGCAAAAGTGACTAAGGAAATGAAAAACCTAATAGAACTCAGCAGATGCTACCAAGTGTCATCTTCTGAGCCTCATTTCACTTTGTTTCTAAGAGCAATGGATGCTGCCACATGTCACAATTTGAAATTCACATAAAATCGACTAAGGCAAATTTCCAAGGGACAAAAAACCCTTGTAGAGGACACTCAGAAGCTGAAGTGAACCATTGTAAAAGCTTGAAAGGCTAATTTAGAGCTCAAACAACCCTTGTGGAGGGCAAAAAGGGGGCAAATGGACCAATTCAAAGGCTAAAAGAGCAATGGGATTTCCTTCGAAAAATTTCCCCCAGCAAAACAGAGAAAGTGAATTCCTTTGAGAAAATGAACAAGGCAAAGGACAAAGCAAAATCCTCTAGACAATTTGTCTGAAGGAATTCAACCAAAAAACAAAGCAAAGCCCAGTGAAAATATAAGGCAAGGAAGATTTCCTTTAGACAAATTGCCAGAAAGAATTCCTTCGAACATTTTGTTCAAAGGAAATAAAGGATAAAGCCCACCAAAAGAAAGAAGCCCGAAGGCCATCCGAAGACCACCTGAAGGGCAGATACCCTTACGGGGGCTCTTCCTGACCCAAAGTAGACCATTTCTCAAGGTCCCAAAGGGCAGGTCCCCTCTGGGAAAGATCAAACGACAAAGCCAAAGGAATTGTTGAGGAAAGTGACATGACCATGGATGTCAAAGTCAC
Source organism: Torreya grandis (assembly GCA_037957365.1). Lineage (NCBI taxonomy): Eukaryota > Viridiplantae > Streptophyta > Pinopsida > Cupressales > Taxaceae > Torreya > Torreya grandis. The sequence continues at coordinate 1,969,503 of JARHVA010001406.1, forward strand.
AACAATGAAACAGTCATTGATCTTTGAAGGTTTAAGCACAGACCTGAATGCATTCAAAGGCTTTAAGGCCAAGGCCAAAAGGAAAAACTACTGAGAGGAGTGTAAAGAGCAGGAATGACCAAAAACATTTGTGCATCAGCTATGTTTCTAGAAGTAGACAGCCAGGTGGATATTGAAAGATGCAAAATTTCAATAGCATGACCCATTTCTCTTCATTGAGAAAAGTAAATGGGTAAATGCCCCTAAATTCTAGCATGTATTCTTAACAAAATTCAATGCAACATGATGCGTTTCTATTCCTAAGTCCTTGGAGAGGCTATATAAAAGACTCTCTTGTTATTGTGGAGGGCTCTCTCTCTGATTATCAGAAACAAAACTCTACCCAAATTGAAAGGCATTACTGAGATTTTGAGCTCAGATTGTTGATCATATTTTGTTATTGGAATAAGAAAGCAAGTGACTTTTCAGACTTTATGCTGTGATATCTTTATTGTTGGGGAAACTGTTCTTATGTTTTTTTCCTTATTATATTTTTTGTTCCTTTAATTCAATAAGTAGAATTAGTGAAAGTAGTCAGGAAAGCATCCTGAAGCCAACTGTGGAAAGACTTTGTGCCCCCATAATTGCCTTTAGTGTGTTTTATTTTTGTTTTTATGTAAAGGACCTCGGGATGACTTTGTGCCCTCATTGTCCTTCGTATCTCACTCTTGGGCAATTGAGGTGGAGACTTTGTGCTACATCTTAATTTGCTGGTTACTACGACCTTGGTTATATTTTGCAATTACTACCAGGAAGATTCTTGTGGTTTGTTAAATAGTAATTCTGAAAGAAGAGGAGTGCTTTCTATCATTATCCCTAAGATTTCTCCTTTGATTTGCATGCATCATCTCTAAAAAAAGAGAGATGGGTGATTTATCTTACCCTTGAGTATTATTTTCTATATATATACATATAGCATATCTATAGGGAACCTCCCCTTGATGAGAGGAGAGATTAGTCCCCTTTTGATGTGGTAAACCTACACATTTGGCTAACTAATCTTCTTACTTTGGATAATCAAACCTATTTTGTTTATCAGTACGCTGATCGACAAAATATTCAACCAATAGTTTTTGGTGACTCTGCTGGGGATATAGTTATGTGCATTCTGAAATCTCAAGTTTTAGATGAAATCAGTCTCTAGCATTATCTATTATAGACTCCATTCCATTTCTGTGTTTTACACATTATTATTATAACCTTACCATTCACCTCCACACTAACTGAGAAAGAATGCATAGTTTAAAGCCTCAAGCTTCAAACTAAAGCAAGGTCAATTCTTTTCCATTTTTGTTTCATAATCTAGCAGATTCAAGGTATACACGAAGCCAAAGGGCTAAAGGTATTATTGACCCTATGTTCAAGTTGCTACAACAAAGTGATTTTGATCTATTTCCTTCACCATCTCGCTTCTAATAAACTAAGAGCTTTCCTCCCACTAAAGTTAGGTCTTCATTGCCAAACGAAGTATCCACTTCTTCTATTCATAAAGCTTTGCCAATAATTACCCCTTTGAAATCTATTATTCCTCCTTTTCATAGTCATATAATGGTAGTTCAAGGCCCCTAGGGTAATTCTTTTAGTCCTCTCAATCTTACTCCACCTCTACATGAGCTTCCACGCAGTTCAAGGAAGAATTTCTCCAAATTCTATGATGATAGAAAAGTTCATCCTAATGAACACATTATAACCTTCAGCATAGCCTATGGTGTAATTGAAGTAGAATTTGAAGATGTAGTAGTCAGGCTATTTGTAGAAACATTACAAGGTGCTGCTATAGATTGGTTTTATCATCTACAAGCTCGATCAGTAACTGATTGGAATACCCTCAAAGCTAAGTTTGAAGCCAGATTCAAACCTATAGAAGATGCACATGCACTTCTGGCTCAACTTACACAGATGAAGAAAGAACCTCATGAACCAATGAGGGACTTGATAGCCAAGTTTGACATTGAGGAACAAAATTATTATAAATGCTCGACCTACAATTGAGAATCTCAAATGCTTCTTCATTAATTCTTAGTTACCTGAAGTAAGTTTTCTTTTGAGACGTGCTGGTCAAATAGGTCTTACTGTAGCTCAACATTTGGCCACTAAGGTAGAAGATGATCTCATCTTAGTAGGGAAGATAAGAAGAGATCTAAATAGAAATAGACCTTCATCATCTTCTGAATATTCATCTACAAACACCAAAGATCTAATGGTGCAAAAGTTGGCAAATGAGTTGCTTGCTCTCAAAAAGCAAATGGCACAAGGAATGTCTTTTGCTCCTTCATATAGAGATATGCCAAAAAGAATATTTCCAAATCAGTCATATTAGGGCAATGCTACTAGGAATCAAGGGCAACAAAATCATCTTCCTCCCCCACAAGGGAAACTTGCCCTAGAAGCTCCTCCAACCAATTCAGTAATGAGATATCTTGAAGCAGAATCAGAGTTCTCTTTCTAGCCTAAATTGATTCAAGAAAATGACGCTAATCTCGTTGTATAAAATCAAGAAGAATCAACTGGCGACTCCCACATTGGTTTTCTGAACTACCAGGATGAACCCAAAAACAAAAGAGAAGCTTTTAATGGATCATATGCAGTGTTTATCAGGTCCAAGAACCAATTAGTCTATCAAGCTGATAAAGGGAAGATAGAGGAGCAACCTCAACTGTTAGGGTGTGGAGCTAAAAGCTTCACCAAGGAGCAAACTCAAACAGGTTTGGGTCTACACAGACACCGGCATCGGTCAGGAGCGACCGACGTCGGTTAGTTGCAGTTATAGAGGCGCCGACGTCGGCAGTAGGGTCGGCCGGCGACGGTCACAGGCGAACAGGCAAGAAACGACGTCGGTTACCTGTGTGTCCAGAAAGTGATTTCTGAGGACAGAAGCGAGTGTTTGCATGATGAGTTTGAGTTGTAGACTTAAGCTCGCATCTCTATTGTTAGCAATATTATTTTTAGAGCCCTTGTTCAAGAGGCTTAACTGTTTGTTGTAAGAGCATGCTCAAGTTTCCTATTTCTATATGTAGGAAAGATCTTCTTAGCTATTGAGTGTAGTATGAGTAGAACATTGTGAATGTTTGAAGGACAGTACTGAGTTGCATCAATCCAGGTTGTTGGATTTGATTGTACTTGAGAGAGAGCTCTTGAGGAATAGAGATCTAGTGAGAGATCTTGTGTGCATCTGAGAGAGGTGTGGAAGAACGAAGTTTCTTCAATTGTATTCCTATTGTAAAGAGTTTTAATACAAGTTTTTAGGGTGTTTTCTTGTATCTCTTGTTCTGTGTTATTTATCATTCTAGTTACTTATCTATCTGATTTATTTCCATGTTTATTGCTTTTACAAGTGTAATCCATTGTTGGTTGATCCCCAACAAGTGGTATCAGAGCTCAGGTTCACTAATAGGTGGTTCAGATATGTGTAGTGTGTTTGGATTACAGGTTGCTCACAGGGGTTTCTGCAGGGATTTTTGTTTGAGTGGGAGAAGCAATGGCAGAAGAAAGTAAGTTGAGAATGGAAAAGTTTAATGGCAAGAACTATCAACACTGGAGAATGCAGATAGAGGACTATCTGTATCAGAAGGATCTTTACTTACCGTTAGGTGGGATAACAAAGAAGCCCAAGGACATGGAGGATGAAGAATGGGAAGTTCTTGACAGAAAGGCTCTGGGGTCTATAAGACTGAGTCTGGCCTCCACTGTGATATCTAATTTGTCACAGGCAAAAACTACGGTAGAGTTAATGACTACGTTAGCAAATCTGTATGAAAAACCCTTAGCTTCAAATAAGGTATATTTAACGAAGCAGTTATTTAATTTGCATATGTAAGAAGGTGGATCTGTTTCTAATCACCTGAATGATTTCCATGGTATTGTTAACCAATTAAGTTCAGTCAATATTGTATTTGAAGATGATATAAAAGCTCTTTTAATATTATGTTCTTTGCCCAAAAGCTGGCATGGCTTGGTAATGGCAGTTTCTAATAATGCTTCTGCTTCGAATATTTTAAAAGTAGAGGATGTGGTTAGTGTTATCTTGAATGAGGAAATTCGCAGGAAAAGCACAGAAGAGACATCTGGGAACGCTTTAAATCTCGAGAGCAGGGGAATGCAAAAAGAAAAGAGCAAGAGGAGATCAAGATCTAAGTCTAAGGGAAGAGGCAGATCCAAATCCAAGAATGGCAGAAGGCCACAATGCTGGAACTGTGGACAGTTGGGGCACATAAGCAGAGATTGCTGGTCAAAGCCAAAGGAGGAGAATCAGCACGAAGGAAAGGAAGAGGCAAAGGTTGCAGGTATTGCACAGGATGCTCTTATTTTCTCTTTGCATAATAATATAGAATCTTGGGTATTAGATTCTGGTGCATCTTTCCATGCTACCCCTAACAGAGATTATTTCAGTGACTATATCCATGGAGATTTTGGAATAGTGTACTTAGGGGATGATGAGCCTTGTAAGATTATTGGCAAAGGTAAAGTGCAGCTGAAGATGCAGAATGGCAACACATGGGTGTTGAGAGATGTGATGCATGTTCGTAGTTTGAAGAGAAATTTGATTTCTGTAGGTAAGCTAGGTGATGAGGGTTGTACAGTAACTCTCACAGCAGATTCTTGGAAGGTGACCAAGGGTGCACTTGTTATGGCTAGAGGTAAGAGAGAAGGTACTCTCTATTTGTGTAATTGTGTTACTAACAAATCTCCTTCAGTTTTATCTACTTCAGATGTGGATGCTAAATTGTGGCACTCAAGGCTTGGCCACATGAGTGAGAAGGGGATGTCAATTCTTAAGTCTAAAGGTATGCTTTCAGATTTGAAAAGTATGGATCTAGAATTTTGTGAGCATTGTGTATTTGGAAAATAGAAAAGGGTTAGTTTTCTCAAGACTGGGTCTACTAAGAAAAGGCAGAAGTTGCAGCTTGTTCACACAGACGTGTGGGGACCGGCTCAGGTAGCCTCTATTGGCGGATCATGGTACTATGTTACATTCATAGATGACGCCACAAGAAAGGTATGGATCTACTGTATTAAAAAGAAATCTGGTGTTTTTGAGACTTTTAAGATTTGGAAATCCATGGTTGAGAATGAAACAGGTAGAAGATTAAAGTGATTGAGATCTGATAATGGCGGTGAGTTCTATAGTCTTAAGTTTAACTGGTATTGTTACACTCATGGAATCTAAAGGCAAAGGACGGTTTCAAGGACACCTCAGCAGAATGGTATTGCTGAAAGGATGAACAGAACTATCATGGAGCATGCAAGATGTATGAGATTGCATGCAGGGTTGCCCTTAAAGTTTTGGGCAGAAGCAGTTGACACCACAGTGTACCTGATTAACAAAGGACCCTCTACAGCTCTGGATGGTGGAATTCTAGAAGAGGCATGGACAGATGATTTTGGTTTCAGATTTTGGAATCTAAGAACTAATAAGGTAATTAGGAGCTGTGATGTTATTTTCAATGAAAGAGTGATGTACAGTGATCAGATAAGGAAGCTAGATCAATCTGGGTAGAGCAATGGTGAATTGGACGAAGTAATGGTCCAAAATGAGATCGCGGGAAAAAGAAATAATCACTTACAGGGAAACACAGAGACCGATGTCGACAGGTTAGGAACCGGCATCGGCAGTACAGAAACTGATGTCGGTCATACAGAGACCGACGTCGGCAGACCAGGAACCGACGTCGGCCAGGAAGAACCGGCGTCGGCCAGTAACAGGTCTACAGGTGGCCAAGGTTGGTCACTGTCAGAAAATTTGGGTGGACCGATTGTTGAGAATGAGTCCAAGACACCCATCAGGAGGTCTGAAAGGGTAAGTAAGCCTCCAATTAGATATTCTCCTTCCTTATATTATTTATTGCTAACCGATGGTGGAGAACCAGAGAGTTTTGAAGAAGCATTACAGGTGGAGTCCAGGAGTAAGTGGGAGCGTGGCATGGTTGAGGAGATGGAGTCCCTAAGAGAGAACCAAACATGGGATTTGGTTGAATTGCCAGCTGGTAAGAGAACACTGAAGAACAGATGGACCTACAGGTTGAAGGAAGGTGAGGATAGACAGATGAGATATAAGGCCAGATTGGTTGTAAAAGGATTTGCACAAAAGCCAGGTATTGACTTTGGTGAGATTTTTTCTCCTGTTGTTAAGATGACTTCTATAAGGGTTGTATTGTCTTTAGTTGCTTTTGAGGATTTGCATCTTGAGCAGCTAGATGTTAAGACAGCATTTCTTCATGGAGATTTGGATGAGGAAATATACATGGAACAACCAGAAGGATTTGAGGTCAAGGGTAAGGAGAAGTTAGTGTGCAGGTTGAAGAAAAGCTTGTATGGCCTCAAGCAAGCTCCTAGGCAATGGTATTTGAAATTTGACAGGTTTATGACTGAGCATGGCTATAGTAGATGTCAATCTGACCATTGTGTATATTTTAAGAGATTTGATAACGGTAGATATATTATTCTATTGTTGTATGTAGATGATATGCTGGTTGCAGGATCTCACATGCAGGATATCTCTGAGCTTAAGGTGAAATTAGCTCAAACGTTTGCTATGAAGGATTTGGGAGCAGCAAAGAAAATCCTTGGCATGAGCATTAAGAGGGACAGGAAAAATCAAAGGTTGATATTGTCTCAAGAGGATTATGTGGACAAGGTGTTGAAACGGTTCAATATGCAGGATGCTAAACTGGTAAGCACACCTTTGGCTGGACATTTTAAGTTGAGTAAAGAACAATGTCCTAATTCACATGATGAGGTAGAGTACATGAGTAAAGTTCCATATTCTTCCGCAGTAGGAAGTTTGATGTATGCAATGGTGTGTACTAGACCGGATATTGCCCAAGCAGTGGGAGTAGTAAGTAAGTATATGGCCAATCCAGGAAAGGAACATTGGAAAGTAGTTCAATGGATCCTTAGATATCTGAGAGGAACCAACAGTAGACACTTGTGCTATGGAGGTTCAGATACTTCTCTACATGGTTATGTAGATTCAGATATGGCAGGGGATTTGGATGGCAGGAGGAGCACCATAGGGTATGTTTTTACTGTAGGTGGAACGGCGGTTAGCTGGATATCTAAGTTGCAGAAGGTTGTAGCCTTGTCAACTACGGAAGCAGAGTATATTGCAGCTACAGAAGCTAGCAAGGAGATGATATGGATGACACGGTTCATGGAAGAGCTTGGAAGGGAGCATGGGAGTTGCAGATTGTATAGTGACAGTCAGAGTGCAATCCATTTGGCTAAGAACTCAGCTTTTCACTCAAGAACCAAGCACATACAGCTAAGGTACCACTTCATACGGCAGGTATTGGAAGATGGTGAGTTGAAGCTGGAGAAAATACATACAGACAAGAATCCTGCTAATATGCTAACAAAGCCGGTTACTAAGGAGAAGTTGAATCTTCATTCAACTTCTATTGGTCTTCATGATTGAGTTGAAGATGGAGGAGCTAGAAGATGTTGTTGTACAGGTACTGGTGCAGCTGGTTATCTCCAAGTGGGAGATTGTTAGGGTGTGGAGCTAAAAGCTTCACCAAGGAGCAAACTCAAACAGGTTCGGGTCTACACAGACACCGGCGTCAGTCAGGAGCGACCGACATTGGTCAGTTTCAGTTACAGAGGCACCGACGTCGGCAGTAGGGTCGGCCGGTGACGGTCACAGGCGAACAGGCAGGAACCGACGTCGGTTACCTGTGTGTCCAGAAAGTGATTTTCGAGGACAGAAGCGAGTGTTTGCATGATGAGTTTGAGTTGTAGACTTAAGCTCGCGTCTCTATTGTTAGCAATATTATTTTTAGAGCCCTTGTTCAAGAGGCTTAATTGTTTGTTGTAAGAGCATGCTCAAGTTTCCTATTTCTATATGTAGGAAAGATCTTCTTAGCTATTGAGTGTAGTATGAGTAGAACATTGTGAATGTTTGAAGGATAGTACTGAGTTGCATCAATCCAGGTTGTTGGATTTGATTGTACTTGAGAGAGAGCTCTTGAGGAATAGAGATCTAGTGAGAGATCTTGTGTGCATCTGAGAGAGGTGTGGAAGAACGAAGTTTCTTCAATTGTATTCCTATTGTAAAGAGTTTTAATACAAGTTTTCAGAGTGTTTTCTTGTATCTCTTGTTCTATGCTATTTATCATTCTAGTTACTTATCTATCTGATTTATTTCCACGTTTATTGCTTTCACAAGTGTAATCCATTGTTGGTTGATCCCCAACATCAACCAATAATTACAATTAATAAGTGTAGAACCACTTTGCCTTTCCAGTCAAAGGATCCATTAATCACCCAAAAGACAAGTACATCAATTTCACCTTCACTTTCTACTTCAATTTCACAAACCAGCCCTCCTCCCATCCCTCCTAAAACTCAGAAGGTTGAAATACCTTCCTTTGTACCTAGCTCAATTCAGCCATTTGACATTATTGATCATGTCAAAAAGACAAAAATAAAAATGTCTGAATTTGAATATTTGCAGTCCAATCCTAATCAATTAGATAAGTTGGTCCAATGTGTCAAGAACCAAACTATCCCTACAAGACAAGAAGCTAAAAAAGTAACTCCTAATTCCCCAAAGAATATGCCCATTCTAAATAATATTGTCATTACTCCTTCAATTGCCTCTGGAAAAATAGAACCTTTTTATGTTTCCCTGTTAATAAATGGTCACAAGCTAAGTAATTGTATTATGGAATCAGGTGCATTTGACAATGTCATGCCTACTAAATTAGCTGAATCTCTTGGGCTCACACTGACTAAGACATTTGGGAGATGTTTATCCATGAAAAACAAGAAAGTACCATTGCTGGGGCAAATCAAAGATGCCCAATTTGCATTCACAACATTTCCAGATGAGAGAATCAAGATGACTATCTTGGTGGCTGACGTCCCAACATCTTATGACATTTTTCTTGGATGAAATTTTTGCAAAGACGTGGGAGGAGAACTAAGCATGGATCTATCTAAGGCAAGAATCCTTGTCAAAGGCATAATGAAGAGGTTGCTCCCTAAAAATGAGGCAAAATATGTGGTCACCCAAAAATCAACCCCTGAAGCTCAAATTCTTTTTAAATCCTCAGGTATGGGTAACTAATTTCTATCTATAGATGAAGTGCATGAAACATTTGATAAAATTATTGAAAGTGTCAACCTAGAAATCAGTTCAACTAGAATAGCAGAATAACTAGTAGGTTGTAATACAAATGAAGAAGGACCCTCCCTCTCTAATGAAGGAAAGTCTAAAGAAAAATCAGTATCTGATGAAGTATGGACTCTAGAATTTGATGGCAGATGTTCCTCTATCGCTTTGGGAGCTAGAATTGTGTTGATATCTCTTCAAGGAGATATGTTTCTTTCATCTTACAAATTACAATTTAGAAACACTAACAATACAACTGAATATGAATCTCTGTTGCTTGGATTGAAGGCTGCTCAAGATAAAAGCATCAAGTTTCTTCATGCCAAAGGGGATGCTGAATTAATGGTTTGTCAAGTGAGAAAATTATACCAATTTAAGAATGAAAGATTATGCCACTATCGCAACTTGGTTTGGGACCAAATTGAAAGCTTTGATGCTTTCAACATTTTTGCCATACCCAGGGAATCTAATGACAGAGCTGATGCACTTACCGTTTCAAGAACTCTTTTAGTTCCCCACTCATATTTCAAAGAAGATAGGTATACTATTGAGCTAGTCTGTAGACCAAGTGTTTTTGATAATGTTGATCATTGGCAAGTATTCAATGATGATCATCAAATCATTTCCTTCCTAGAATGAAAAGATAATTTCAAACAACTACATTTTGAAGGCAGTGAATCTCAAAAGTATGAATCAGCCTCTGAATCTAGTTCAGATATAAATTAAGAATTCTTACAGCTAAAAGGAAATATAATTCCCAAAGGCCTAATATCTCTTGAGAAATTGTTTGACAAGCATGATAGATTCATCAAACAACAACAAACAAATTCAAGTTTCTCTTAGGGATTTAATCAAGTAAATCTAAATACTAAAGAAAATCCCAAGATGGTTAACATTGGTAAATGCTGCACCCCTGAAGAAAGATTCAAGTTCACCACTTTACTCTATCAATATATGGATGTCTTAGCATATTATTATGATGATCTAAAGTCTCTCAAACCCAATGAAATCTGCCATGACATTCCTCTCAAGGCTGACTCAATTTCCTATAAGCAAAAATCCAAATAGTACAATCTAAAAATATTAGGTACTATTCTATCTGAGATACAAAAAATGTTAAATGCTAGAATTATCTTCCCAATCCATCATTCCACATGGATTGCAAACATAGTGCCTGTAAAGAAGAAGAGTGGCAAAATTTGCATTTGTGTAGATTTTAAGAATTTGAATAAGTCATCTTTGAAAGATAATTACCCTTTGCCAATTATGGATCAAGTGATTTAAATAGTGACAGGTTCAGAGATGTTATCAATGCTATATGGCTTCTCAGGATATAATCAAGTTGAAGTTGGTGAAGCAGACCAATACAAGACTGCATTCACCACACCTTGGGGTATATTTGCATATAGAAGAATGCCTTTTGGCTTGATAAATGTTGGTGCCAGCTTTCAAAGAGCAATGGACTTAGCTTTCAAAGATGAGATGGGTAAATTCATAGTGGTATACCTTGATGACTTAACCATCTTTTCAAAGCACCATTTTGATCATGTACACCACTTACAACAGGTGATGGAGCGCTCCTGCTAGAATGGTATTTCCTTAAACTCCAAGAAGTTTGTTTTTGGAGTAACAGAGGGGAAACTCCTTGGACACATTATGTCTAAATAAGGCATAAAGATTGACTCAGATAGAGTCAAGTCTATTCAAGATCTTAATTTTTCTACAAGTAAAAATGTTGTTCACTCTTTTTTTGAAAAGGTGAATTTCTTACGGAGGTTCATCCCCAAATTTGCTGAGAAGACTAGACACATTGTGAACATGATGAAAGGGAAAACCACCTTCAGCTAGACTAAAGAAGGCAATACAACATTTTAGGATATCAAGACTACCATTGCCCACGACCCTACCTTGGTTTGTCCAGATTACAACAAAGATTTCATCATATACAACTATGCTTCTGAACACATGCTTTCAACAATTCTTGTTCAACAGGACAAGAAAGGTATGGAATCTCCTATTTATTTCATGAGTTGTCTTCTCAAAACCCATGAGATGAAGTATTCAAACATAGAGAAGCATGCTTATGCAGTGGTGAAAGCAGTCAAACATTTTCGCTTTTATATCCTGAATTCACACACTACTGCCTTAGTTCTTGACACTATAGTCAAGTCCATATTAACTCAGTAGGAGTTTGGCTCAAAAAGAGGCAATTGGATTGCAAAGATCTAAGATTTTGATCTAGACATCAAGCCAACAAAGCTGGTCAGGGAAAAGGCCTATGCCAATTAATTGTTGACAACGAGCCAGAAGATACACATGTAGAAGCTGAAGTGGAAGACACATCAACAATCCTTTTTGTCTCCACTACCAATGTATTTAGGTATTGCTCATTTCCTTAATTATGGTGAATGTCTTGCTCATTTGTCTTATAAAGAAAGGAGGACTATCAAGTTGAAAGCTACCAATTTTGTCCTTTAGGACAACGGCTTGTACAAGAGAAGCATAGATGGAGTATTCCTTCACTATGTAGACAAAGACCAACAAAACCAACTTTTGAAATCCTTCCATAATCTAGCCTATGAAAGACATTTTTCTACTCCTGTAACTACTCACAAGATTCTATGAGCCATGTATTACTAGCCAACTCTTTCCAAGATGCATATAAGTGGGTGAAAAAATGTGAACTTTGCCAACAATTTATTGAAAGACCCAAGTTAGCTGCCCTGCCTCTCAAGCTAGTGATCATAGAAGAACCTTTCCAGTAATGGGGGATTGATTTAATTGGGACTATAAACCCATCTTCAAGCACTGGACATGATTATGTCATTAGTCAAATTGACTATTTCACCAAGTGGGTAGAAGCAATCCCAACTAAGCATACTACTTCAAAAGTTGTATGCAATTTCTTCAAGGAGAATATCATTTTCAGGTTTGGAGTTCCAACCAAAATTGTTATTGATAATGCAACTTGTTTCACCTCCCAGGAGATTACACAATTATGTTTCCATTATGGATTTACACTCTCCCATTCTTTTGATTATTTTCCACAAGAGAATGGACAAGTTGAATCAAGCAATAAGAACCTGGTAACTATCATCAAGAAGCTAGCAGATGACAATCAAAGGATATGGCATAAAGCATTGGTTGATGCTCTATGGGCAAACAACATTACACCAAAGAGGGCAATTGGTATGTCTCTTTTTCAATTTCTTTATGGTATCAATGCTAAAATACCAATCACTTTAGAATTGCCAGCCTTGAAATTGGCAAAAGAAATTGAAGATCAAACATATGAAAGCTCTCTTGATAAGATGATCATGTGCTTGACTGAGCTAGATGAACAGAGAACCATGGTGGTGGACTGAATTGCTGCTCATCAAAGTTTGATAAAGAAACTCTTTGACCAAAAGGCCAAAAATCATGATTTCTAGATTGGGGATCAAGTCCTGCTATGGGACAAAAGGAGAGAACCAAAAGAGATGCATGGAAAGTTTGACTCCCTTTGGAGAGGCCCATTTATAATTCATCAACACAATGGTGAAAATATATTTCTATTGAAATATCAAGATGACACACTCTTTTCTCTGCCTCACAATGGGCAACATCTGAAACACTTCAACTCTTGAAGTATCAGATCATTGCATCTGTACATATGTATATTTGTATAGTTTTTAATTCTATTTTGTTTTGTTTGTTTCCATTTTTGATGCCTTCCATTTTTGGGTAACATGACTCTGTAGCCCAATGGTACACATGAAGACACTGGAGATTATGGATTCTACTCCCTTCAATTCTTTTTTACAATTGATAGAATTCCCCAATTGGAGCCAGCTGTTGTCCCTAAAAATAGACTTCTCATTTTTTGAGACATGTGAACTATTTTGGTTCCTCAAACCAAAATAATCTCTTCCCTTCTTGAAATATATTCTAATCATTCAAATTCCTCATTTTTCAAGCTTCTCAAAAATCTACGGACTCTACAGGCTTGAATCTATGGACTCTGTAGGCTTGAATCTACAGACTCTACAGGCTTGAATCTACAAACTCTACAGGCTTGAATCTACAGACTCTATAGGAAGAAAATCTATGGACTATGTAGGAAGAAAATCTATGGACTCTTCAAGCCAAGTTCTACGGGCTTCACAAGTTGATTTCTACGAACTCTGTAGGAAAGAAGCAAGCTCTCAACACTTAGGTGATTTCAAAGTTGGTTCAATGACAAGGCTCAACCAAAAGAGTTCATCGACAAGCTTTTAAGCAAGGATTGAACCATTGAACCGTTGAACCTTGAACCATTTTGGTTTAATGAGTTCAATGGGTTCAACATCAGTAACAAGAGTTAAGGACATTTTTCAAGGTTTAAAGTTCAACTGCTTCAAGGTCCAACAGCTTCAAAACACTTATCAAAGAGAAGAAGGCTTGAACCGTTGAACCATTGAACCACTCTGGTTCAAAGGTTCAACAAGTTCAATGGTTCAACAGATTCAATGACCAAATGGTTCAATGCATTTGGTTTAAAAAGATTAAAAGGACTTAGCCAAATAAAAAGAATGAACCGATTGAACCATTGAACCTTGAACCAAAGGGTTCAACGAGTTCATAGGTTCAAAGGTTCAACTAGTATAATGAAGATCAAAGAGCTTAGAAAGAAAAAGTGATGGACTAATGGTTCAACAGGTTCAAAGGCTTCTACAGGTAGGTTTAATCAAAAGAATAAGTTTTTGAGGCTTGAACCATTGAACCACTTTGTTTCAAAGGTTCAATGGGTTCAAGGTTCAATAGGTTCAATGGGTTCAACGAGTCTTGTTTCAAAGAATCTTGGTTCAAGCGGTGAATAGAAACAAGGGAATGAACCATTAAACCATTGAACCAAAGTTTGTTCAATCGGTCAATTCAAGTGACAAGTTAAAAGGAGTGCCCCAAGCGTTAAAGACACAAGTGCCCTTACAGAGGGCATTTTCGTGGCAAAAGTGACTAAGGAAGGAAATGAAAAACTTGATAGAACTCAATGGATGCTACAAAGTGTCATCTTTTGAGCCTCATTTTACTTTGTTTCTAAGAGTAGTAGATGCTGCCACGTGTCACAATTTGAAATTCACATAAAATCGACTAAGGCAAATTTCCAAGGGATAAACATCCCTTACGGAGGACACTCAAAAGCCGAAGTGAACCATTTCAAAAGCCCAAAAGGCTAATTCAGAGCTCAAACAACCCTTGCAGAGGGTAGAAAGGGGGAAAATGGACCAATTCAAAGGCCAAAAGAGAAAAGGGATTTCCTTCAAAAAATTTCCCCCAGCAAAATAGACAAAGTGAATTCCTTTAAGAAAATGAACAAGGCAAAGGACAAAGCGAAATCCTTTGGATAATTTGTCTGAAGGAATTCACCTAAAAAATAAAGCAAATTCTGACGAAAAGACAAGGCAAGGAAGATTTCCTTTAGACAAATTACCTGAAGGAATTCTTTTAGACATTTTGTCTGAAGGAAATAAAGGATAAAGCCCACCGGAAGAAAGAATCCTGAAGGCCATCCGAAGACCACCCAAAGGGTAGATACCCTTGCTAGGGGCTCTTCCCGACCCAAAGCAGACCATTTCTCAAAGCCTCAAAGGGTAGGTCCCCTCCAGGAAAGATCAAATGACAAAGCCGAAGGAATTGCCAAGGAAAGTGACATGCCCATGGATGTCAAAGTCGCAACAATGAAATAGCTGTTGATCCTTGCAGGTTTAAGCATGGACCCGAATGCATTCAAAGGCTTTAAGGCCAAGGCCAAAAGGAAGAACCATTGAGAGGAGTGTAAAGAGCAAGAATGACCAAAAGCATTTGTGCATTAGATATGTTTATAGAAGTAGATCGCTAGGTGGATATTGAAAGATGCAAACTTTCAATAGTGTGACCCATTTCTCTACATTGAGAAAATAAAATGGGTAAATGCCCCTAAATTCCAGCATGTCTTCTTAAAAAAATTCAATGCAACATGATGCATTACTATTCCTAAGTCCTTATTAAAGAGGCTATATAAAGGACTCTCTTGTTATTGTGGAGGGCTCTCTCTCTCTGATTATCAGAAACAAAACTCTGCCCAAATTGAAAGGCATTACTGAGATTTTGAGCTCAGATTGTTGATCATATTTTGTTATTGAAATAAGAAAGCAAGTGACTTTTTAGACTTTGTGCTGTGATATCTTTGTTGTTGGGGAAACTGTTCTTATGTCCTTTTCCTTAATATATTTTCTATTCCTTTAATTTAATAAGTAGAATTAGTGAAAGTAGTCAGGAAGGCATCCTGAAGCCAATTGTGGAGAGACTTTGTGCCCCCACAATTTCCTTTAGTGTGTTTTCTTTTTGTTTCTATGTAAAGGACCTTGGGATGACTTTTTATCTCCCTCTTGGGCAATTGAGGTGGAGACTTTGTGCTACATCTCAATTTGCTAGTTACTACGACCTTGGTTACATTTTGAAATTACTACCAGGAAGATTCTTGTGGTTTGTTGAATAGTACTTCTGAAAGAAGAGGAGTGCTTTCTGTCATTTTCCCTAAGATTTCTCCTTTGATTTACAGGTATCATCTCTAAAAAAAGAGAGATGGATGATTTATCTTACCCTTGAGTATTATTTTCTATATATATACATATAGCATATCTATAGGGAACCTCCCCTTGATGAGAGGAGAGATTAGTCCCCTTTTGATGTGGTAAACCTACACATTTGGCCGACCAATCTTCCTACTTTGGATGATCAGACCTATTTTGTTTATCAGTACACTGATCAACAAAATATTCAACCAACAAAATATTCTCCTAATGAGGTTTGGGAAGTTATCAAAAAAGTGCTCTTCTAAAAATATCATTTCACACTAGCAAAAAAATTGGAGATGTACAATTACAAGGAGCATATGCATTGTACCTTACTGAATGCAACAAAATATGAAGATACACCAAAATATCCATCTATATTTGATACATTTGATGTAATTTAGTATAAATATGTACTTAAGAAAATCCAAGTAGTCACAAGTAGCATGTATCTACATATATGTAATTTTTGTAAGAAAAAAACCTTGTTTTTTCTATATTATATTTTCATAAACTATTCTCAAAAGCACACATCCAAATTTGCTTATAGTCTTACAATTAAACCCATATTAATATTCACTTATAGACATGACTTTCAAATAATTACATTTTACATAGTGTATTTTTTTCATATGCAACAAAATAGACTATACATGCCATTCATAAAAAATTAGCATTTACAAATTTTGTTCTTAAGCTCATCAAGTGTTTATACTTTTGTAATCATTTTTAATTACTTGTTTCTCTACACAATATATTATTTTCATATACAACATTTTTAACTCTCAATATTGTTTATAAAAAAATAACATTTACTTTTTCCTTCATGATCATTGTAGACATTCATGGAGAATGATCAAACAAACAAAAGAGATTGTTTGAGTTATATAATACACAAGGATCAAATAAATACATGTTGTCAATATAATTACCATGCACAAAAAATATCCATCGACCCCATAATATATAGTCTCTATTGAATAACCTCACAAGACATTTCATGAAAGGATAGATCATATTTCTTCAATACAAGCATGTTTCATATATAAGGAGTTTTATCCAAGGATACAAAAAAGGAATTTATGTGCTTAACATACTTGTTATGGATGTATTGTTGAAAAGAGCAATAATTTTTTCTTTACTTCAAATAATATGGACCTAGGTATATATCCCAAAATTTTATCTAGGCTCACCCAAGTTGAGGAAATTCTCATAACACAGGTTAATCCAATATTATAAGTAACCCATGCATGGGGTGGACAATACAAATATAGAGGTCACACTATTAGATTTCCTCAAGATATATCTTCTATTGTTAAGTGATTGTAAAATTAAGCTAAAAATATTGACATTTTGGTGACAAGAAGAGTTGGCTCAAACAACAAACCATATGATTGTTTTATAAGTAGGACACGTGTCATGAAGACATAATAATACAAAATGGAATATGCCCCATATTATAGATATGCTCAACTTGACCATCAAGAAATTGTTTCACTCCCATCTGAGCCTACTAATATATCATATTCTATTCATTATATTACTTTAGACATGGGAGACATGTAAATAAGCAATGTGGACTTTAATGAAGATACAAGTGAACCTACAAATATACATGGTTATCAAATGTCATCATTTGTTTCATGTCTTCTAAATACATGAAGAGAGGTAAACCAAATAAGAGATTATGTAAATAATAACAATAGTAGTTTGTCATCTGTAATGAATTGGTAAAATGTTAGTATCTCACCTATCAATGAATAGAACATATAGGGCTTGTTTTCCATGGAATTTCCTTCTATTTTCCCAACAAAAATTACCATGTAACAACAACCCCATATTAGGAAATTTTAGTTGTATGAATATGCTATGCACTTACTCCAATACTAGGATAACTAGTTTGGGATCCATCCACGCTTTTGTTACTTCTTTTTAAACTTAATGATGCACCATCAAAGCCAAGGAACATTAGCAATATTTGTAAAAAAACATTAAGGACAATTTACTAAACATAATTTTAGACCTCTGATAGGATCTAACATAGTTACCTGACACTATTATTGAAGATAGACTAATTTGTTTTAGATCATCACTTAGAGGTACACATTCATTTTGGTCCAAGTGTAGAAATGAACTAACATATATGATCACACAATTGGGATCCCTAACACTATTCTTCACCTTGAGTGTAACATACACCGAGTGGTCAGATATACATAGAGTAATGTTAGGCAACCCTCTAGCTCTCCTAAGAAATGGTAATCATTGGAGAAAC
>JARHVA010001406.1:1992500-2060000 GCA_037957365.1 Torreya grandis
ATTATTGTTAAGGATTATAGATGTGTTCAATAAATCTTGGTGATCAAATGAACCTAATCACTTATTTATTTATAATTGAATTAAATTCCAATTTTGGAGAGATTTATACACGACTGACTTTCAGAGACTAGAAATAGGGAATGCAAAATGGTAGATGGTGTAGATCAAGAAGGCAAGAGAGGTTAGTGTTAGGGTTTTAGATTTGTACCCTAGCTAAGGAAGGGATTATTTAGATCTTCCTACCCAAATCTAGTCCAACATAGGATTGATCCTAGGCTGTGGGTATCCTAAAAGTGGATCAGACCTCCAAAGAAGGCCAACTTCCTTCTAGATTTATCACCTAAACTAAAATTGAATGGGAAAAGGGGTTGGCCTTCAAAATTTATCACCTAAACTAAAATTGACTGGGAAAAGGGAGAGAGAAATGGGTAAAAAATCATGAAAACATGTAAAGGAGGTGATACACTAGTAATGTGATTGTTCATCGACTCTATCTAAATTTCTAAAAAATACTAATGAGATCGGATCTACAACTCCAAATGGTTGTTTATGTATTAGTATTTCATGCGAAGGTTCATCAAATGATCAAAACCTAAGGGAAGTGATAGAGAGGCATGATTTAAGGCACTATCTAGTTAATGTATGCACTTGATAGCTTTAATCAAATGACATTTAACACTAAACATGACCTTCAAAACAATATAATATAGTAGCTAGGTGAGATCAAGATTCAACAAGGGAGAGATTTATACCACATATGCAAATCAATCTGACATTGACACACTATACCAAAATAATAAAATATGAAAAGAGTCCTTTATTCATCTCAAGAAATTACAAAGATCAAATCTGGGTATAGTCTAGTCATGCCCAAGAGAGGAATTACCAAGCTTGGATAGAGGGACCAACAAGTTATTTTCAAGGCTTTGAAACCTTCATTTATAGAAAATAATTAGAAAAAGGGAACTATGCATTAGAAAAGACCTAATGGCTTCTGATGGATTAGCACCAATTCAAGATGTTACTTCATGACCTTATCAATAAGGAACAAATTCTAAAGATTATGTAAAAGAATTTAATTCTCTATAATCTTCATCTGGCCACCAGGTCATCATCTTGGGATTGTATGACATTTTCACCTAATCTAATGATGAGGACTAACCCTTCATACCTTAGAAATGAGATATTCTTGGTCTATTTTGAATGGTTGGATGTACCTTTTTTTTGATGTTATAATTGAGCACAGATCTCTTTATAGATTGCAAACCAATCATATTATTGGTTTTCCTATAACTCAATGCCTGGTCTCATTTTCAAAACCAAATGTTAACCTTCGACTGAAATAGGTCTAAAAGACAAATCCTATCTTTAAGGAGCTCTTCTGATGATGCTTGGTCCTAAAATATTTACCCTGACTCAACTTGGATCATGATCAAACTCTCTTTCCTTTGTATTAGCTTACTCAGGTTGAAAAACTATCTCCTCAACCTATGTGAAAAGTCCCCTGGGCTCAATATTGCTTATTGGTTATCAAATGCTAACTTGGGATATTGAATCTTTGACCCTATTCACTCTGTTGATCTACCTATGCATGGATGCCCATGAGCTATCGATCTTTTACCAACTAAACGTGCTTGTTCTACTTGTCCTTGACTCATTAGCTCTTTGGATTTGCTTACTAGTTTGACTCATGTGCATCATCTGATCAATATGTACAAGTTCACATGTATCATAGATCTCCTTGGTCCCACTTTCTTATCAGTTCTTTTGCTTTGATGAATCATTGGTATAATTTAATAAGAGCCCTTGATTTAGCTGGGACCCATCTTTTTGTCAATGAATGCATACCATTAGATCTTGGATTGATTATCTCATACCATTGGATTATGTCCAACTTGTAGATCTTTAAAGGATTTAACCTGGGGACCTTTTGACTTGGTTGACTCCAACATAGATCATTAAATATTATGTGTCAGTATGAAGGCTCTCATGGATCGTTAGATCTCGACCAACTTCAAGCCTTTTAAGGACCTTTTGACCCCAAATAATTACTTATATTGATTAAAATTGATGTTTGCACTAACATCATTTGATGTCCACATAGACATATTTGATGTTCCATAGACTATTGAATTTAAGCTCATATGGATTTTTACAGTGTCTTTATTTTGACTCTTGCATGACTATCATTCATTATTTGATCAACTTTGACAATTTATATCTTGAAACACAGAAATCATGGAGGGGCCAAATTTGCTGAAGATGTTCTTGAGGTCAAAAGGAACAAACCCAATTGACCCAATAATCTCAAAATCCTTATGAGTAAAGATATAAAATGTTCAAGTTGGCTGGTCCATATCTAGTTTGCATGACATCCTGATGATGTTCTAGCTTATTGACTAAGTATGGACAAAAATGCCTAAGAGCCCAACTTTGCATGTGTGTAACTTCCTTCACATTTTAGCAGATGATCTGGAACTTGGTGTATAGAAAATAGGGACTAAGATGAATAAACCCACGTGATTACTTTCCTCTATCATTATCATTTATATGAGATATAACTTTTTGAAGATGCTCATTCAACTCTATTGGAACTCTCTTGAAGATGGCTAAGTGTGGAAAACATATAGAAAATGACCGAGGAGGCAACTTTGGATCTCAATATCTTTTGATGTGCTCTGGTGGAGGACTTGAGATTTGGCACCAAAGATCTTGGCACAAAAGGGAAGAAACCCATATGACCACTTTTTTTTTATTCATCTACACATGTGAGACATGGCCTCTACAAATTGCTTATTTAGACTTTCTTCCATTGGACTTAAATGCCAAGATGGACTCAATGAATAACTGGATGAACTCCATGTACATCTATATCTATTCCAAGCACTCTTAGCACCTCATGGGGGATTTTCAACTTTTGGACCTATCCTTAGAAGATGAAAAATTACACTTTAAGTGGAATTAAAATGTTTCAAAAGGTTTTCAAGCAAAATAATCTTCCTCTTTTATCATTGGGTCCTTCTCTCAATCAATAACATTTCTCATTCTTTGAAATCTCTGTATGTAGGGAAAAAATGGCCAACATCTTAGGTGACTTGGCTAGGCAACATGCCTGTTATGCTCGAATTCAAACCATGTACATGACCTTTGAATTATAATAGATAACACATCTATTCCATGACTGTAGAAAAACTGTTGATTGGCAAAGACAATGGACTCCACTAAAATAGGGGAAAAAACAAAAGAAAATAGGGAAACTATCATAACAAAGAAAATGTGCAAATAAATCCCTTACCCAGGACAAAACATAAACAAACTAATTTAATTAACCATGATAAAACATGATCCACCAGGATCACAAGGGAAATTCATGAATTTTCTCATTACAAAAGATGGTACAAGTTGCAAAGTAGGGGGTTTACAAAACATGACCTTTGAAGAGGCACTCCTTTTGAAAATTATTTCTCTTAACATCTCTTGAAATAGTCCATTGATAGTAAACCAATCATGAAAAAAAACAAATTCATCTTGCACTTCTGGATTTTCTTTATGTTGCTTGTCAACTACAAACTTTTCAAGTGAAATCTCATCTATGCATGATTTTTGGATGACCTTATCAACTATTAAAAGTTCATCAATCTCTTCAATAAAATATAAATAATTAACCCAATCTATATTATGATCTTGAATAGGTGCCTCTTGATCAAATTTCTCAATAACATGCTCTTTAGTGGGCAACATATCTCTACAAAGCTCTTCAATCTCTTGTAAAGACTCAAAATATAACTACCAATCATCTTTTTGTTCTTCACTTTGATCAACTTGAATAAGATAATTTTGAAAGTTATCTTGATCTTCATATAGTGGATAGATCTCAACATCATTTGTGACATTAGCCTATACCAATTTCTCATGGATTTAATCCAAATTAAGACCATTCTTTTTCTGCATGCTTGAGATAACTGCTTCAATATCAGCTACAATCTTAGTTTCAACTTGGATTTAAAGTGGAGTATCAATGAATAAATATTCATCATACACACTTGAAGCATATTATTCACATTCTTCAAGAACTTGATTTGTAGCTACAACCTCTTTCTCTATTTCCCATAGAACAGGCTCCTCTTGAAGAAGGGAGATGGTGGGGGGTGATGAAATTCATTTTTTTGAAAGTAAGTATGAATCATGGGAGGTTGATTAGGATTTAATTTGTGGATATTCATAGTAATTGAATCATATAAGGAATCTTGAAGAGGAGGGAAAGAGAAACTTTTGAGAACTTCCACATTCTGCTCTTTCCACTTGGCCATTACTTCATCAATGTCTAAAATATTTTTGTCCTCATGGAGAACTTGAGCTTGAGGGGTAAGTGGTAAAGAAAGGGAACAATAATAAGGTTTAGCCTCTTTAATAGGATCTTGAATAGGAATATGAATATCTTCTTTAATAGGTTCTTGACTCCAATTAGGAATCTTCATTGGCTCACACTAAACATGGTCAAGAACATTATGAGAATAAGGAACATAAGAAGGTTGGTAAGCAATACAAGAGGGTTATTGAGACAAATAATCCAATTAAATTTTATGCCTCTCACAAGCCTCTAATTTTTATAATACAAATCTACAAAACTTAAGCCTCTCCTCTAGATCATTAGACACATTTTTAAAAAAACTACTCATTCACTTCCTCATACTGGGAAGCTGAACATATTTTTCTTGCATATGCTATAAATTTAGGATCTATTTCATACATTCCCTCTTAGAGATAATGTTTCTCAAATGCAACATCATATCCATATGTGAAAGGTGAAAATTTGTCTTGAGACTGATATGGTTCATAAGGAAGGTAAGAGTCATGCTCTCGGTAATAAGGATCATGGGAAACTTGATAAGGCTCATCATGGCTTTGATAAAACTCCTAGTAAGGCTGATTTGGCTCATAAAAAGGCTCATATGGATCATGAAAATGATGATATGATCCATCATAGGGATGATAAGAAGGTATATCATGGGATTTCATTCATACATAGCCATGAAAATAACATCAGAATAGTGCAATAAAAATGAACTTACTTGTAAACTACCTAGACTTTAGAAGTAATTGCTTGAGCTTGGAATCACCAAATTCTTTATGAATAACTATATTACAATTGAAATTTTACCAAAAAAATCTCCAATGAGTCCCATTAGGCATGCCAAAAATATTAGGGTTTTAGATTTGCACCCTAGCTAAGGAGGGGATTGTTTAGATCTTCCTAGTCAAATCTAGTCTAATATGGGACTTATCCTACGCTGTGGGTATCCTAAAAGTGGATCAGATCTTTGGATAATGTCGGATTCCTTCTAGATTTATCACCTAAGCTAAAATTAACTAGGAAAAGGGAGAGAGAAATGGGTAACAAAGCATGAAAACATGTAAAGGAGGTGATGCACAAGTAATGTGATTGTTCATCCATTCTATCTAAACTTCTAAAAATTACTAATGAGATTAGATCTATAACTCCAAATGGTTGTTTATGTATTAGTATTTCATACAAAGGTTCATAACATGATCAAAACCTAAGGGAAGTGATAGAGAGACATGATTAAAGGCACTAAACAATCAATGTATCCTCTTGCTAGCTTTAATCAAATGACATTTGATACTAAACATGACCTATAAAATAATATAATCTAGTAGCTAGGTGAGATCAGGATTTGACAAGGAAGAGATTTCTACCACATATTCAAATCAATCTGACATTGACACACTATACCAAAATAATAAAATTTGAAGAGAATCCTTTATTCATCTCAAGAGGTTACTAAGATTAAATCTAGGCAGAGTCTAATCATGCCCTAGAGAGGGATTACCAAGCTAGGATAGAGGGATCAACAAGTATTTTTCAAGGCTTAGAAGCTTGTATTTATAGAAAAGAATGAGAGAGAGGGAATTGTGCATTGGAAAAGGTCTAATGGATTCTGATAGATTAATACCAATCCAAGGATGCTGCTTCATGACCTTATTAATAAAGAACAAATTCTAAAGCTTCTATAAAATAATTGAATGATCCATGATCTTCATATGGCCACCAAGTCATCATCAAGGGATTCCATGCCATTTTCACCTGATCTGCTGATGAGGACCAACCCTTCATACCTTAAAACTCAAATAGATTCTTGGTATATTTGAATGGCTAGATGTACCTTTTTTTGAGGTTGTAACTAAGCACAAATCTCTTTATAGATTGAAAACTAATCATATTATTGGTTTTCCTATAGCTCAATCCCTGGTCTCATTTTGAAAACCAAATGTTGACCTTCGACTAAAATAGGTCTAAAAGACCAATCCTATCTTCAAATAGCTCTATTTATGATGGTTGGTCTTAAAATATTCACCTTGAATTGACCCAAATCATGATTGAGCTTTGTTTCTTTTATATTATCTTACCCAGGTCAAAAAAACTATCTCCTCAACCTCTATCAAAAGTCACTTGGGCTTGATCCTACTTATTGGTTATTGAATGCTGAATCAGGCTATTAACTATTTGACCTATTCACTCCATTGATCTACTTGTACATAGATTCCCATGAGCCATTTATATTCTACCAACTGAATGTGCTTGTGCTAGTTATCCTTAACTCTAGCTCTTTGGATTCACTGACCAATTTGACTCATGCATGTCATTTGATCAAGATGTACAAGTTCATACACACCATATATCTCCTTGGTCCCACTTTATTATCAATTATTATGCTCTATCAGATCATTGGTATGATTGAATGTGAGCCCTTGATTTAGCTTGGACCCATCATTTTGTTAGTGGACATGCACCATTAGATCTTGGCTTGATTATCCCACACCATTGGATTATGTCCAACTTGTAGATTTTTAAAGGCTTTAACTTGGGGACATTTTGAATTGGTTGACTCTAGAACAAATCATTAGATTTAATTATTTAGTATGAGGGCTCCTACGGACCATTATATCTCGACAAACTTCAAGCCTTTTAAGGACCTTTTGAACCCAAATGATTACTTGCCTTGATTAAAATTAATGTTTGCATTAATGTCATTTAATGTCTATGTAGATGTATTTGACGTTCTGTAGACCATAAAATTTAAGCTCATATGGATTTATATAGTGTCTTTATTTTGACTCTCATGTGACTATCATTCATTATTTGATCAACTTTGAAAATTTATATCTTGAAATGTAGGAATCATGGAGGGGACAAATTTGCTTGAGATTTTCTTGAGGTCAAAAGGAACAAACCTAATTGACCCACTGGTCTCAAAAGTCTTCTGAGTGAGAAATAAAATTTTCAGGTTGATTGGTCCATATCTAGTTTGCATGACATCTTGGAGACATTCTAGCTTATTGACTAAGTATGGAAAACCTAGCAAACATGCTTGGGAGCCCAACTTTTAATGTGTGTAACTTCCTTCACATTTTAGTAGATGATATGGAACTTGGCATATAGTAACTAGGGATAAAGATGAATAAACCCACATGATTACTTGCCTCTATCACTACCATTTATGTGAGATATAAATTTGTTAAGATGCTCATTTAGCTCTACTAGAACTATTTTGAAGATGGATAAGTGTGGAAAATATGTAGAAAACGATTGAGGCAACTTTGGACCTCAATATATTTCGATGTGTTTTGGCAAAGTACTTGAGATTTAGTGCATAGGATCTTGGCATAAAAGGGAAGAAACCCATATGACCAATTTTCTCTGATTCATCTACATGTGCAAGATATGTGCTCTACAAATTGCCTATTTAAACCTTCTACCATTGGACTCAAATGTCAATATGGAATCAATGAAGAACTAGATGAACTCCATCTACTTTCAAATCTATTCCAAGCACTATTAACACCTCATGGGGGATTTACAACTTTTGGACCTATCCTTAGAATATGATAAATTATAATTTAAGTGGACTTAAAGTGTTTCAAAAGGTTTGAAAGGAAAATCATCTTCCTATTTTATCATTTGGTCCTTCTCTCAATCAAGAACATTGCTCAGTCTTTAAAAGCTTTGTACGTAGGCCAAAAAATGACCAATAGTTAGTCAATTATTAATGAATTAAAATGAAAAAACTTGAAGATATAAACTATCAAGCCTAATCCCTAGATTGAGCTATGGAATACGAACAATAAATGTAAATTAAAAGATAAAAAACCATGCTTTTTACCTCCCTTGAAGATTCATTTGAAGATCGATCTAAATAAATTGAGCTCATCTTGTAGATGTATAAGTCTTTTTCAACTATTAGATCCTCGCATGAGTAACATCTCTCCTTATCTACACATGATGTGGCTTTGGCTTGCCATGAAAGTGATGAAAATCCTTATGTGATTTGACAACATAAGTTTTCATGGAGAAGCTTCTTGAAATGAGAGGTATGAGGCTCTTATTTATAGTTTTACTAAATCATTTTGAATCATTCATCCCATATCAAGATGGAGGTTTGAGGATCAATCCTCAAATCTATGATTACACACATGGAGTGTGTAAGAGATGTCATTTAAGGCCTTTTGGATTATGGAAGGCACCTTGGAAGAAAAGTGAAATCATTGGTCCTCTTGAGTATTCAAAACAAGTGTAAGAACTTGTTTTGAGTGTGTAAGTAAAGTGTAAGACATGTCATAACCTTTGATTTCTTGCACTTTTTTCCTGATGATGTCATCTTGGGTGAGGCAATATTCCAATTTTGAATTTAAGAAAATAGGATAATTCAAATCCATGGATTTTCCTATTAGAGGAATGATTAGGCTTAATTAAGTAGGATTAATCAATAATTAGAAAAATGGCACCTTTTTTTAATTTTTCTATTTTTCATTTAAGTATTAACTTAACTGCCTTCTAAAGGCCCTTACAAAGGAATGATTTAATTCAATATGCACTAGGAAATATTAATAATGTAATACAATCCATTACCCCAATCAAGGATGTATCATTATGATTTTAGGTTAAATTGACAGTTTTGCAAATAAATTTGGTCTAGTTGGAGATTTCTAGTTAAATTTGCATGTAATTATGGAAATTTATGTCAAATGTAGTTTAGACATGTAAGTGGTTAAAATGAAGTGTATATGGGCCTTTCTAATTAAAATGGAGTTAGAAGAAAATGGGATAGGTCCATATGAAAGGTCACGATAGGTATCAAGACTGTAAAAATGATGTCAACACTGGATATGGAAAACATTTTTCCCATGTTTGAGAAGGTGTTGCAAGATAATACGAAGAAATTTGATAATGCTTGAAGAATTATATCTTCACTCTTATCTTTTTGAAATTTTATGAGTAAATAAACCTAGATTGATACTCCAAAGGGAACTTCATTAGCCCTAAATGCCCCCTCGAGGGGACAATTGGGAAAGAAGATGAAAAAATGGTTCCTCGATAAAGAGAGGAAGAAGTAAGAATGAGATAAATATGTGGGCCTAAAATTAGAAGAAAGATTATATGATGGACTTGGCCCCAAAAAGGGCAATTTTGGTTGATCATAATAATGTGCCCCAACAAGGTGAATTTGATCACTAATGCAAGAATCTTCCCTAGTAGGGAAAATTTGATCATTGACTAGTCTCAATAGTTTTCCGCAGTAGGATGAATTTTAATTTTGAGAAATGATGATTAGCTAATTGATTAATTAGTTGGGGGATAGTATAAAATGAGAAATTTTTGTGTAACATTATTGATTAGACCTCTGGATCTTGATTTTTAGTATAACATCCAACAATATGCATCATGATATAAAACCTTCTAACAACCAAATCATAATATGCATAAGGACCAACCCCCAATCCAATAAACAATTGAAAACAATGTACCAATGATAAAAAACACCATGTTCAAACAAGTCAAATGTAAAAATGCTTGAGATACATAATATTGATGGGCTTAGCTAGCTCTTATCCATTTGAGGTATCCAATCTATATGTTTCAAATCTATAATTTACTATGATCATGAATGGGACCAACCAATTAGGTTCAAACTTTCCCTTAATTTCATGGGTGGCATTGGTATTATTTTGATTTTATTTTAGGACTAGATCATCATGTTTAAAATCTCTATGTTTAATGCTATTGTTGTAAGTATGGTGCAACTTGTTCTGATATACCTGAAGGTTGTTCCAAGAAACTACCCATTTTTTATCAAGTAGTTCTAATTATTTCAATCAATAAACTCTGTATTCTTCCTCATCAATGGTATTTTGTAATGAAATGTGAAAATAAGGTAACTTGATCTTGATAGGGAGAATAACTTTCATGCCATAAACAAGGGAGTATGGGATAGATCTTGTTAGGGTGTGGGTATTGGTATGGTACACCCAGAGGGTGGAAAATAATTGTAAACACTAATCATGACCAAAATTATTAATGGTCTTTTTCAAAATTTAGATCATGGTTATGTTAGATGCTTCAACTTGGTCATTTATTTGAGGAAAATAGGTAGTGGAAAAGTGTTGTTTGATCTGGTATTTGGCACAAAGGATTTTGACATCCTTATTTTTAAAGGATCTACCATTAATATAAATGGGACAAGAGGGAATGCCAAGTAGCAAATGAGATGGTTGAGGATGAATATTTAAATCTACTTCCTGGTTATGTAAGTGAGTGGAATGGATTCAACCCATTTTGTAAAACATTTAGTTACAGTTAAGATATGTTTATGGAAATATGATGAATTATGATTGATTTTACCTATGAGATCAAGTCCCCATATGGAAAATGGCCATGGTATAGTGATTGGCTGAAGTGACTGAGTTGATGCATGAATGAGATTGACATGCTTTTGACAAACTACACACTTTTTGACATAAGCACATTCATCAGCCTTCATAATGGGCTAGTAATACCTTCTATGTAGGAGTTTCTTAACAAAAACCAATCCACTAGTATGGACCCCATAAGTTCATTCATGTAATTATTTAAGTGTTAATCTAGACTCTATCAAAGCTATACAATGAATTAGAGTTTCATCATATCCTCTATGATAGAGTGTGGAAGTGAGAATGGTAGAATGAGAAGTGATATGAATGAGTGATTTTTGTTTTTTATAAGAAGGTTTGGAAGGGATAATATTTTCATGAAGGTAGGCATATATATCAGAGTACCAAGGCAATTTGGAACCAAAATTATCACATACTATTTCAGATTCAAAATGTTCATGAACTAGCCTTAAGATAAGTTAAATAAGGAGCTGGTAATCTATAACATGATATGAAATTACTATTAGTGAACCAACGGTTTTCATTACATCAAAATTTTTATTGTTGGCTCTTGAAATATATTCAAACTAGATGTGTTCAAATCTCTACTTAAGATGGTCCACCATATTCTTGTAAGGAATAAGCTTGCCATCTTTGGTTTGGTATTGCTTTGTCACATGGTTAATAATCAATTGAGAATCTCTATGAATATGTAAGTTCTTGATATCCCATTATACTACTAAAGAAATCCATGTAATGATTGATTCATACTTTGTGATATTGTTGGTAAGAAAATAAGATGTGATATGCTTTGAGAATGAGATCCCCTTATGGCGTTATGAATATAATATCGGTTCTTGATCCATGAGAAGTGTAAGAACCATCATAGTAAAGGGTCCAGTGTTGAGGCTCAGAATAAATGTCAACTAGAGTCATGATTGACTCATCAAGAAAATAAAAAATAAGCAGCTTGGTATCTTACAAGGGTGATTAAACAAGTTGATTTACAAGTAATTACCAATTATTTACATTTTGATGAATATATTCCATCCAAAATTCACTCAATAGCATGATCCACTTGGCCATACGGCCAGTCAAGACTACCTTGGAAAGTAAATATTTGAGTGGTTCCACTTTGGTAATGATAATGGTCTTGTTGTTGAACATATAATGTCATAAATTTTGGGTCGTAAACACCATGGCTAAGCAAGATTTTTCAACTAAGTTATAATTAAGTTCACAGGCAACCAATGCACAACTTAAATAGTATATGAATCACTCTTTCCCATTATCATTATGTTATGCTAGGAGTGCCCCCCAGGGAAAATTTTAGAGGCTATTTATAGCTAAGAGGTTATAAGTAGGTTTTTTATTTATTTTGAAAGTGGCTAATTTTGTGAGAATATACATAGGTCAAATAGGCTTAATTTTATACAATTTCATAGTTTGGGATAAAGATTCACCTTCTAGATTATACTCGATCCTATTTCGAGACATAGATTCGCTAGAGTTGCTATACATGTATGGTTTTAATTTATTAGGAAATTATGAGATATGTATAGATTAGTCTGGAATCACTAGGTGTGTGTGTGTGTGTAATAAGGACCACCTAAGACATAATAAACATAAGGTAATGATTATATTTTACTATGAAAATGTGTTGAATATTCTTTGGCACCACATGTTCTTCCTTCTATATGGTTTTTAATAACTAAAAAACTTATTAATAAATCATTTTCAAACCTAATGTTTATTTTATTTCTAGCATTGAATGTAGTATATGTGAAATTAAAGATATGGGGATTGAGTTTTAGATTTTGTCTCATTTTTAGTGCATCAACACCAACATATTAAGGGGATCCAAGGTAAAATTTATTATTGGTCCAACACATCACCTGTGGGATTAATATAAGTTTATCGAATACATATGTGATAGTTTCTCATATTTTATTATCATTTATGCAAGCTATTGGCAAAAGTGAAGCTATGGTAGTTGGAAGTAAAGTTATGGTATTCAGAAGATTGGGATGAGAGGTTAAAAATGAAGGCACAAATAATTTATAAGATGGTTTCCTTGTGATTGAAAGGTATGGACTTGTATTTTTTAATTTTAAAGATTGAGAGAAGTTGTTTACATGCATAATCGTTTGTCTTGAAATGAATAAATATAATAATAGGTTCCCTAAAAAATATTTTTTTAAAGATATTTACTCAAAACACTATGCATGTTAGTTTTCTTGGAAATTTCATGGATATCTGTAAATATTTTCCTTAAAATCAAAATCTATGAAATGGGTATTTTGGGTTAGTCAGAAGTATGGTTAAAATGATCACAAAAATCTATTGTGTTAATTCATTTTTCTTAAAAAAAACATCTTGCATGCTATTATTTCTCATAAGAAATGAGTTTTTTTTTAAAAAGAAGTATGTGGCAAATACCAACCACATAATATAATTCATTTCATTCTTTGTGTATTGTTTAAAAGAAGTATATTGCATGATATTATTTCTTAGAGAAAATCAGTTTCTTATTTTTTAAAAATAAGTATGTGGTAAATACCAACCACATAATATAATTCATTTTGTTCTTTGCATATTATTTAAAAGAAGTATCTTACATACCATTATTTATCAAAGGAAATCAGTTTCTTGTTTATTTAGGGTTTAAAGTGGTAAAACTAAAGACCAACCAAATAATATATTAAACCGAGTAAAAAATTGTGACAAAAAATTAGGGTATAGAGAATAAATAATAAATTGACTATAGGGCCATAGGGTAAGACAAATATGAAAAATGAGGATAACATAACTGAAAAAATATTATTGTGTACTAAGTGAGATATATATATATATATATATATATATATATATATATATATATATAGTCTTACCCTATGGCCCCATAGTCAGTTTATTATTTATACTCTATATCTTGATTTTTTGTCACAATTTTTTCTCTACTCAGTTTAATATATTATTTGGTTGGTCTCTACCACATACTATTTTAAACAAATAAGCAACTGATTTCCTCTGAGGAATAATGACATGCAAGATATTTTTATGAAAAGTGAAGATGCCATAACTAAAAAAATATAATTATTACCTTAAGTTTATTATGTCTTAAGTGGTCCTTATATATATAATATAAAAATTGAACATTAAGATTTTAAAAATTGAGAAATCTTGTTGAAGATAAAGCAAAGCATATAAATAATCAATTTTGACATAGTGGTTTGTCTTCATTAAACATTTTGCTGAAATGTTTGAGGAACTTTTTAATCAAAATGAGTATTTGATTATTTGGCATGGTCAAAATTGAAAATATTAGTTTTAAAATTTTGAAGATATAGTTTCATGTTGTAATCACCT
This sequence comes from Torreya grandis, assembly GCA_037957365.1. Classification (NCBI taxonomy): domain Eukaryota; kingdom Viridiplantae; phylum Streptophyta; class Pinopsida; order Cupressales; family Taxaceae; genus Torreya; species Torreya grandis. Next base: position 2,006,577 of record JARHVA010001406.1, read on the forward strand.
AAAAGTAATAATTAGATGCTAAGAGTGTCATTTGAGTTATCCTATCCCTAGTTTTACCATATACCTATTCTAGAACCTTATACTTCCATTTCTAGCCATTTAGTAGACTTTGTTTACTTACATCCAGTCAAGACATAGTCCCTAAACTGTCACCTCTAACTCCAATCCAACTTTCCCAAAATTCTTCCAAAAGATAATAGTGCCACATTTGGGACACTACAACCACATGGTATTAGTGTCCCCAATTGGGCACTACTATCCTTAGCCCTAACTCTTCCCAACAAATACTTTTTCAAATATGTTCTCCCCTAAGGTCAGCCTAAGCTCATTTTTTTATCTACACAAGTAACAAAACCTTATAAATACAAGTCTGATCCGCCTCTATTAACTAGATGGAAAATAGATGCAAAAGCTATTAAAACCAAAGACAAAGTTATACAAAATCAAGGTACATTATCCCTACTCTACTCTACTTTCTATATACTACCATCTACAACAAACCTAAGTATAATTTTCAAGCATTGTAAAGATCAAACACATTCAAGGCATCCAAGGCCACTCTCATTCTAGCATTCAATTGCACATACATCAAACACTAGGTGGGAGAACTACGTCAAACTTGATCCCTCTTCATATTATTGGTATGTAGGCAACTCTCTACACAATGGGGTGTTTAGGATGTCCATTACATCCTACTAACACATTAATATCTTGATCATATCATACTTACAAATAAAACTAGGGGTTTCACAAAAACTCAAGTTTTTTAAGTACAATACATAGCTACAAGCTTCAATATTGGAGGAACAAAACACACAGACATACGCGCAGGTGCTCCCTAAAAATAGGAACATTATTGCAAAGAGGACATTAGTGCCACATCTTGAACACTATACACAGATCACACTACTGTCCAAATTGGGTAATACTATTTAGTGAATAGACAAATATCAAAATCCTACTTGTGATACTTAAAACTTCTCAGATCTTCAATTTCAAAACCCAGATCATCCATGATACTCTATTTTTAAATAATTCTATATTTTTTCCTATTTATTTATATTATTATAATGTGAATCAAGGTCAAATTCATTTAAAAATTAGTATATTAATTATTGAAATTTATTTAACTGGGTTAGACATCTCATCCCCTTAACTAAACATAGGCAATTACTCTTGTAGAACCTTAAAAGGTTAAACCAATTAGTGAACCCAATGTACTTCGAACATTGCATAAAACCCTAGCTTGCATTTAATTCATAATTTTGTGAAATAAATTTAGGGTTGCATACTTATTATTTAATTCCACATTTTTTACAATATTTAAATTTTAAAAAAATTCATATATTACTAGTCTTAAAATGTCCAAAATATCTAAAATTTATTTTCCTACCTTCAACCTACAATGGTAGAATTTAACAATAGATTTAATGAAACTGATAAGCATCAATTACAAGAATTTGTGTCCAAATATAAGGATATACAATATGATTTCATAAACATCATTCAAGAGGAACTTCAAAATAATAACAATGGTCAATCTTCTACCCCTACAGTTAATTCTATTGTTACACCTTCAATGGGGCCCATTCAACCAACTTAGATAACACAACTAAACTTGTTATTTGACCATAAATTAAAACTACTCCACTTGTGGCTATTTATTCTCCTCCTAATGAAAAATACCTCATGTAACTAGTTTTTTCTCTATAATCTAAGGTGTGACATCTAGAGCAAGGAACAACTAATCCTTTTGCCACCTTGGATTCCAACATTCTATTGCATACACCATTGGCACATTGCATTATGATAAATGATTTTCCATTTAGTTTCATAGCACCCAAGCTCAAATTATATGATGGAATGGTGACCCAGAGCATCACATTTGAGCCTTTCACATAGCATCCTTGGAATATGTGTCTAATGATTGGCTTCTTATGAAGCTCTTTCCATGTAGTCTCAAATATTATGCCTTACAGTGGTTCTATGATTTGTCTAACCAATCTATCACAACATTCTATCCTTTAGCATGTTCTACATAGCATTAGAAAGGTCTCAACAAGCTCTACGTAATGGTTTAATTTTAAATCTTCTTGAAGACCTTTTTTTGAGTTGATCTCTAGATCAATCCTCTCCAATAAGAATACTTTTTATCCTCAAAAATCTAGTACTAGACCTGGTACTTCATGTAAAGGTCTTTTCATAGCTCTGGCTCTTAGCTCTAGCTTGAATGATCTCTTATGTGTAGACTTATTGAACTAAAACTAGGCCTCAAATAAGATAACTACTCATTGCCCTCCTTAGATGAGGTGATCTAGATGGTGAATGAGTATCAAATTATGTCCTTCTTAGATGGATTCTTAAGATACAACCAAGTTTTGGTCAACCCTAGAGATAGAAATAAGACTAATTTCACCACCAATTAGGGTACATTCTCTTATAAATAGATGCCTTTCAAGTTAATCAATGTTAGTGCCACTTTCCAAAGGGTAATGGACTTTGATTTTGAGGGACTGATTAGTAAGTGTATAATAATATATATGGATAACCTAAATGTGTTTTCAAAATATAGGTCAAACTAGATGCACCACTTTGAAAGGGTATTTGAAATATGCAGAAGGTATGATAGTTCCTTGAACCCAAAGAATATAATGTATAGTGTTACTGAAGGTAAGCTTCTCAATCACATTATCACAAAAGAAGGTATTGATATCAACCTTGAAAGGGTAGATGCAATTTATAAACTACCTTTACCTAACATCAAGAAGGAACTAAAATCTTTCTTTGGGAAAAATAACTTTGTGTATAAATTTATTTTTGGATTTGCTATACCAAAAATTTCTAAATCTTGACAACATAAATAAAAGACAATATTATATTAAAATGCGAGCATAATCGTAATGCTATTTAGAGTGATACAAACCATGGATTTTTTTTATGATACTCACCATATTCTAAGACTTCAACAATCAAATAAAATACAAATAGTGATTTCTAAATAATGACACATGCTATATATTTATGAAGGGCATACTAAATTTCTATAGGAACTATCTATAGGTACTTATCAAAGCTAAAAGATTCAATACCTATTCAAAAAAATCATCTATCTAATCATAAACTAAATAATCAATAAATACTAACACTTAAAATTCTTAACACTAATATTCAATAAATAACATTTATCCACTAATGATTAAAATTAAATAAACTACAATATCCTAATTTTTATTATGATAATAAAATTTACTAATGCTAAATCAACTTTCTATCAACATAAGTGATGAGATATCATATGCATAAGTGGCACAACTAAAGCAATGGTCAAATGAGCCCATAACATATTATGTCTTATGATATAAGATAATCTTATCAAAATTGACTAGTCCCATGGTAGATAAAGAGCTTAAAGAAATATTCAAATAGATCATATTACCATCACTTCATGTAGAAATCTTATTCAATAAGTTTCCCACATTTATAGACATGTGCTACATAGTTAAGAAAAGAGAGGTTAAACTCTTAACAATGGGAAAAATCAAATACACCAATGGATCAGATTAAACTATTAAGAGTTTAAGAAAACCTCCATATAAGGTCATGACCACAGATAATAAAACATAGAAAAATACAATAGTCAATGTAGCTTTAGATCCTTCTCCTAGATTGGTTTTATCAGCTCTTTAGTGCAAAGTATTCACTAATCTACCATAGTCACCACCACGAGTTCTACAATAACTACTGGAATGTAATGTAATATCTCTCCCTTTCATTCAATATTTTTATATGACATGGCCTATTCCAAATAATTACAATTAAATTCCATTCTATGAGTATCATAAGGAACCAAGCCATACCACAAACATATGCAATAGCTTAAATCATAAATTATATGATCTCATTGAGGCAAACATTGTTGATGTGGGCACACCCACTAAGGAACCAAAACAAAAAATAGAGGCAAAGGAACTTAATATATTTTTGGATATTTTTCCTAAGCATATATATAATGAGGCATGGGGCACATCAAGTGTTCATTATACATACCAATATCATCCACCACCAACTTCTTATCACACAATTACAAAGGAGACACATCCTCTATATAATATTAATGGCTTGTATCACACTATAACACCACTAGACCACTTATCACATTTTTAGAGAAATAAATTATGGATGAAGACACAATTTACATCATAAAGCATATATATATATATATACACACACATACACACACACACACACACACACACACACACACACACACACACACACACACACACACACACACACACACACACACACACACACCACCATCCTATTCATAGTGTCATGGTTAACAACAGGTCAAGCATAAACATGTGCACCATGACATTCTTACAACACTTGGGCTACACATAGTGGGATATGTTCCCTATAGATATAATTATTAGTGGTTTCAGTGGACACATTCAAATATCCATCATGGATATAGTACTTTCGTTACAAGTGGGACCGACACACATAACCACTTGGTTTCTAATAGTACCTAGTGTAGGTGTATTCAACATATTAATGGGCAAGCCATGGTTACAACAACTCAGAGCCATTATGTACATAATACACTAATTCCTCAAGTATATACATGATTACTAAGTGATTAATATTGAGGGTGTCCCATATGAGTATCCTCTTACCATCCCACAAGTAGTTCTAACACAGATTCTAGTCACACTTCTAACACTGACACCGTTATAGTTCTAGCTCTACTACCAAATATTACATGAATATCCATTTAAAAAAAGAGTAAAACTCCTATGCATACATCATAGTGTTCAATAGAGTTCTCAGGGTAGGCTAGGTCTACTTTTACAGTGTCTACATGCACACATACTCTCCTTTGGAGACCATTATTAGAGATACCATTGTATTAGAGATATGTGATGAATTCTAGAGGACATTCCTTTACACAGTTCACATTAAGATTATTTATATTGGGGTATAGGGGTTCTCAACATAGAGAACATACATCACTTAGAGATTCTAAATCTACTAGATGGGTCCCCCAGACCCCTATAGTTCATAGGGCATCACAGTCAATGGCACAACATATTTGCATCACTACTCAGGCAGCTTCAGGTACAAATTTTATAACACAACAAATCATGGGCTCACATTAATTATTTCACATTGCATGTATGATCACTATTCCACTCTTTGACATAGGCCACAATGATGGTGAGTCTCCCATGAGATTCATTGGTTAGTATGGTTTCTACCCTTATACATACTTTATTCTCTCTATTCCTCCTTGTACATAGTTTACCTTCATATGCTTGTACATAGCTTATACTTAGAAAACACAAAGACATCCGAATCATTCAAACCAGTACACCAAAATCGTACTTGTGATACTTAAAATTGCTTAGATCTTCAATTTCCGAACCCAGGTTATCTATGATAGTATGTTTTCAACTAAGTCTATATTTCATTATAAATTCAATCAAGGGCAAATTCATTTACAAATTAGTAGGTTAATTATTGCAATTTATTTAACTAATTTAGACATCTCAGCCCCTTAACCAAACATAGGAAATTACTCTTGTAAAACCCTAAAAGGTTAAATCACATGTATTTTTAGGAAAATATATATGAAACTCGTAAGGCCAAGAATTTATATGGATTTGAGTTTCATGTATTTGATTATGGCATATTTACCATTTTCTTGAAAGTGGCATGAGGATTGTGAAATAAAAAATGGGATGAGAACTCAACCTCGATCCTTGTAGCTTTAATTCTACCTATACCACATTCAATGCTAGAAATAAAATAAATATTAAGTTTGAAAACTATTTATTATTAATTTTTTTAGTTATTAAAACCATATAGAAGGAATAACATGTTTATTTTACTTAGTTTTATAAATGGTGCCAAAGAATATTCAAAACATTTTCATAGTTTTAAAATTACAAATTATATAAGGTCTACCAAAAAGTTTGAAGTGTGAGTTGTGGTCTTTACTCAATTTATACTAAGTATTGCAAATGATCTTCCTGTATGTACTACACAAAAAGAGTCCTAGAGCCTCATGATAATACTATATTTTATTTTTAAATGTTTAAGGTAATAATTATATTTGGTTGGTATGGTTTGTTAATTGAAATAAAAAATATTTGAAAGGCCAATATAGATGTGGTTAAGACATTTTGACAAACCTTATTATATAGTTTATAATTTTAAACTGTAAAAATGTTTTGAATATTTTTTCAGTTATGTCATCATCGCTTTTCATAGTTATCTTGCCCTATGACCCCAGAGTTGGTTTATAATCTATACTCTAAATTTTTATCACTATTTTTGTTATACTCAGTTTATTATATTATCTGGTTGGTCTTTACCACATACTTATTTTAAACAAACAATAGATTTATTTTTTCTGAGAAATAATGACATGTATCATAATTTTTAAATAATGCACAAATAATAAACTAAATAAAATGCAACATAGCCTCATAATCATGTTGTATTTTATTTTTAAATATTTAAAGTAATAATTATATTATGATTGGCATGGTTTGTTAATTGAAATTAAAAAAATATTTGAAAAACCATTATTGATTATGGATAAGGTTAAGACATTTTGGCAGACCTTATCATTATTGATTATGGATATGGTTAAGACATTTGAAAGACAATGTTTTGATCAAATATCTTTAAAAAAATACTTTTTTGGGAACCTAACATTATATTTATTCATTATATTTTTGTTATACTCTATTGATTATATTATCTGGTTGGTCTTTACCACATAATTATTTTAAACAAACAAGAAATTGATTTCTTTTGAAAAATAATGATATGCAATATACTTCTTTTAAATAATGTACAAAATATAAATTGAATAAATGCACCAGAGCTTCATGATCATACTATATTTTATTTTTAAATGTTTGAGTTAATAATTATATTTTGGTTCCCAAAAAAGTATATGGATAAATATAATGTTAATTAAAAATATGTTAAGTAGAGGATTATATTTATTCATTATATTTGTGTTAATTAAAATACTTTAGAGACTTGAAGCTATATTATAAAGAGAGTAGAGGTTTGTTAATTGAAATAAAAAAATATTTGAAAGGCCAATATGGATGTGGTTAATAATATTTTATAAGACCTTATTATATAGTTTATAGTTTTAAAACTATTAAAATGTTTTTAATATTTTTGCAGTTATGTCATCCTCATTTTCATAGTTGTCTTACCCTATGGCCCCATAATTAGTTTATACTCTATACTCTGATTTTTTGTGACAATTTTTGCTACACTCAGTTTATTATATTATATAGTAGGTCTTTTGAGAGACTTAAAGAGGTCTATACTTAATTTATAATTAGTCATATGGCCATAAAATTTAGCACTTAAAAATGACAAATTTAATCTTTAAAAATAATGATAAATTTAATCATTAAAAAGAAGGAACCATAAATAAGATCTCAACTTTAGTCTTATCATCCTCTAATCTCTTTATCCATTGGTATTTTAATTAACACAAATTACCTCCTATAAAATAAATCTTCATAAATGTTTCAAACCCTATAACCCCAAAACCCTAAAACCTAAATTCATATAGCTTCAAGTCTATTAAATTTTTATTCCTTTATGGTCATGGGAATCACAAAGTGAGTGGAAATTGCAAGAGGTTGAGGAGTCTAAGAAACCAATAATGAATTGAAATCTAAATAAGACATAAAATCCCTACATGTCATGGGAAACATGAAGTGAGTGACAATTGCAAGAGGGGACCAAGGAGAGTTCATCCAACAATGAAGTACAATCCAAGTAAGAAATACAAGCCCTACATGTCTTGGGAATCATGAAGTGAGCAATAATTGCAAGAGGAGGCCAAGGAGGAGTCTAAGCAACCAATAATGAAGTACAATCCAAGTAAGAAATACAAGCCATACATACATATATATAAATGTTTTCATACTTTTAATGAATTTTGCTTATCTTTTAAGGTATTTGAACTATTGACATGTTATTTTTTCATGAGATCTTTACTTACAATGTGAAAACCCTTTTTTATCTTATATCAAAACCTTTAATATTAGAGATAATCTGGTTATCACATAGAATTTTTTATTTAGTAATGATGTCAACAATATCTTTGCATTTGTTTGGGATTATTTGCTTAGTAATGATATCAATAAGATGTCAAAAATATTATCAATGTGTGTTTGGGCATTGATGTGCAATGAAATTTTTTCAAAGTCACACACACTTGCTTAGGGTTTAGGTTTGGGATGGGTGTGTAGAAATTCTTATTCATGTTTTCTCTCATGTCATCCTTGCTTGGATTGATTCATTTAGGCAAGTGTTTGAAATGACTAGACTACACCCAATTTCACAGGGCAAAGTAAAATAGTTGTTATAAAAAACTTAGGGTATCCACTAATCATAATCATTATTCTATCTCAAGCATATTTTCCTCATGAATGTGTTTGGGAAAATGAGTTTAACTTGGATTTTTTTCCATTATTTCTTGTTTGGATATGATGCTTGATTCACTAGCTATTTTTAACTTTTTTTGAAGGAGCTAATAGAAATTGCCAGTCAATTTATATCGACATGGTGATTTTGCTGAAGATTTTCCAATAGAATTATACCTAAAATTTAAGATTCTATAGGATTTTATAGTAAGATTTTAGGGGTCCCTTCTTAAAAATATCCCTAGTACCCCAAGGCACAATCAATCATTGAGATGTATAGAAGCAATGACATTCTAGATGTAGGTGGAGCTAAAACATGTGGATTTTCTTGATATTATTTTAGTTGTTTAAAGGTTTGTTAACAATGGACATTCCATGATAAAGTGGTACCCTTTTTCAAAAGATGAGTGAAAAGACAAAATTTATTTTCCAACTGAGAAATAATCCATGTGATAGATTTAATTTTACCCTTATAAGGTGGAGCCATTTATGTAATAGTCTTAACCTTGGTTGGATCGACTTTAATGCCTCAATAAGTGATAATGAAACCTAGTAATTTTCATAAAGTAATGATAAAGATGCACTTTTTAGGATTAAGCCTAACCTTGTATTTATGAAATCATTCAAATATTCTTTGTAATATGTCTAGATGTCCTACTCTAGTTTTATATTTTACCAAAATATCATCCATATAGTCTTCAACAATATTGTGTATCATGTCATGGAATAGGATAGTCATGACATATTGGTATGTGGCATTGAAATTCTTAAGGCCAAATGGCATCACTTGATAATAGAACATTTCCCATGCAGTGGTGTATAATGTCTTGTGTTGGTCTTTAGGTGTAATTTTAATCTGATTGTATACTGAGAATTCATCCATAAGAGATATAATCTCATACCCTACCATGGAATCCATAATCATATCAATTTTGGTAAAAGGAAAGTCATCATTTGGGCATGCTTTATTGATATCTCTAATTTAGTACACAATCTATTTCCTTGTGGCTTTTTGTTGACTGGGACTATGTTGGACATCTATTCTGAATAATCAATAGGATGAATCCACCGTACCTCCAATAATTTTGCTAATTCTTTCTTGATAAGAACAACTATGTGAGGGTGCATCTTTCAAAACTTATGATTGATTAGCTTGGCCTAAGGGTGTACAAAAAGATGATGTATAACTAAAGTAGGGTACAATCTGAGAATGTCTAAATAACACCATGCAAAAATATCAATAAACTCTCGAAGGAGGGAAATATGAATCTCACATTCCTCGTTAGTTAGGTATGTTCCAAGTTTGATCTATTTGGGATTAGTAGGTGTTCTAATGTTAACTTCAGTGGTATCCTTCATAAGTAGCATGAAACCATATTCTAAAATAGTTGATAGTTTGGTACATTGGTCTTTTTCTTCATCTGGTGGCTCACCTGGCTTGTCAAGTTCACATAAATAGGAAAAAATTGAATCACCAAAGTCCAACAAAGGCTATTTAGTAAAGGCACACAAAAAATATTGAGCTAATTAATCAAAGAGTCTATGATATTTTGATTGATTCTTGAATGGCATGAAGTTCTAGAATTGGAGGAAGCTTGGGATTTATTTCAAAGAGGGTGAACTTCCCCATCTAATAGCACCTGAAATAGGTTTTCACCATGGGACTCATATTTTTATTTAATTTTACCCTAGTCCAAAAGTGCCTCAAAGAGGTTTTTACTTTTGGACCTAAATGTTTGATTTTATTTTTCTTTTTTGTTTATGAACAAGGAAGTTCACTTGCTCTCCAAAATAGGTAGCAGTGTCCAATGTAATATAAAACCACTTTTTATGATCACCAAGTGGCACATTATCTCTAATACACATAAATTCATAGATTGTCTCATCATTCTAAAAATTGTCTAATGGTATGTAATAATATTATTGGTCACTATTGATTAATTTGGGATGATGGAGAGGGGAATTAGATGGTACACTAGTAATGCTATAGATAGTATTAGGGTCAAATAAATTAGTATAAACCAACTCTCATAGATGTTATAATAGGACTCAGCAGCATTGTCAATGTTGTCAATGTTAGATGATAAATTAGAATCACTCTTGAGATCTAAGGGGCCACCCCTTGGCCATTTGTATCTAATACCTCAAGTTCCTTTGTGTTTATTAATTGATAATAACTCAATAAGTCCTTACTATTTTTCCCTAGGCCTTTACTTTGTAGGCTTGATTATCCATTATCATGTTTGGGATAGGATACTTTGTGTTTTGGTAATAGGTGGAAAAATCATCATTGTATATCCATGATTCATCATTGGCCTTGATATATTCTTGCTCCTGGGAAGTGTTTTTGATGAAAACCATAGGTCCTTTCTAGTGAGAGTTATCCTTATGCCATTTCATTTTAGGAGTTTGTACTTTATGCCTACCATATGATTTAGGTTTTTTAAGAAATTTAGCTATATGAAAAGCATCGCTAATTTTATATTCCCCAAATTCATTTTCTTGGATAGTTAAATGGTTGGATATTGTAGTAGGTAGTGTATATGAAGTGGAGGAAAGGGTACTTGGATCACATAATTAGATTCAAGTAGTTGATCAACTATCTCCTTATCATTCTTGGGAACTAGCTCTATGCTAAAGTGATAGTTATAGCTTTTATATTCCACTTCTAAATGTTTATAAAATTGATATAGCTGTAAGTCACTAGGATTAGTAAATTCTAACCCATAATAGGGAAAATTGAAACACTGATGAAGAGTAGTACGTACATCACACACTTTATGAATCCATGGTCTCCCAAGAAGCAGATTATAAGACAATTCTAAATCAAGAACATGGCATAGAGTATCATGGGTTAGAGGCACAATGATAATAGGTAAAAAAATGGTACCCTAAGATTATTTCTCCTCATTATCATAGGTTTTTATAGTGATAGTATCTGGCTGAATATCTATTGTTGTGTAACCTAAGTGTTTGGCCAACTTCAAAGTTATAATATTTAGCCTTGAACCATTGTCTGTGAGGACTCATTTAACTTTATGTCAATAAATTATTATTCATATGTAAAGCGGGTTATTATGTAAAGGTCCATGGGATGACATATACATTTGATTAAATGTTAATTTTTGGCGTGAAGCTAGATGACTCATAAGTGTTTGGAATTTATCATGTGCAATGTCACTTAGAAATTTAGACCAACTTAAAAGTTCATTCAATATGTTTTTATGGACATTTGATGTACATAAAAGATGTAAAATAGAGATTTGTGTGGGTGTCTTTTATAAAATTTCCACAATATCATAAGGTTTATCGTTAACAAGAGTAATTGGATTCATTTTTTGGTTCAAAGGACCTTGAATGGGATTTTTGAAGGAAGAAGGGGTAGGACCTTGAATGATAACCTTTGAGCATCGAGTTGCAATTGCATAACCTTGAGTTAGTGTAGGGTTAATATAATTAGAAGAGGGGGTATGAAGGCCTAAAATGGTAAAACTTAGATATTGAGTGGTGTTTGGGCCATTATGAGCCAAAGAAGGATCACTAACAAATGGAGGTTAGGTTCTATAATGAATCATGAAGGTCTATGGGTATTGTTGGCAATTGGCTTAAGATTGATATTAATGGTGGTAATATGTCTAATAGTGATGTGACCTACAACATTTTAGTCATAAGGGAAAAATTTTATAATTACACTAACTAGAATGGGTATCTTGACCTTGGTTATGGTTTTGTTGTTCTTGTTTTTGTCTTTGATGAGGAGGTCTATTATTAGGAATGGTAAAGGCATTCCAAACCTAGAATCCAAAGTGTTGGCAACAAAATGTCACAAAGGAGTCTATAGATATGAAATTAAAAAACAAAGTAGATCATATATATTTAAAATTGAAGCATATAAAAGCATGCTAGTACAAATAAAGGAACTTACATATACATGCAAGACAAAATACTAAACAAGCTATGTTGGCCAATGTGGGATAAAGCCTCGTATAGGAAAAACTCACTAGAAGACAAAATATATAGATAAGACACTAGAAAATATGATAAATACACATGAAATACATACTCTAACACCTCCCATCAAGTGAAGTTGGGGGCTAACAAAAGACAAAAATAAAATAGTGGAATATCTACAGTATGTGTCCCAAAAACTAAGCTTAATAAGGTACTCATGTACAATATGTATCCATGAAATAAAGATGGAATATGTCCTACGAACACCCCCCAGGGACAAATTCTAAAACACCAATCATGCCACACAACTCAAGGAAATGAGATGATGAAAAAGGCTTCATGAAGATGTCTACAACATGATGCTAAGTTAAAATGTAATACAAGCTAAGAATATCATCCTAAATGTGTTGACAAATGAAGTACATATGTACCTCAATATGCTTGGTCTATTAATGCTCAATTGGGTTATGAGATATATGAATTGTACTCTAGTTGTCACACTAAATTATAGTGGGTGAATCTTACATGAAGTCAAACTCTATCAATAACTGATGAAGCCAAAGAACCTGATGACTCACTATAACTCCTGCCCTGTACTCAACCTCTATAGATGTAAGTGCAATATCCCATTGCTTCTTACAAAACCAAATAATAAGTGAAGAACTAAGATAAAATATGTATCCAGGAGTGGAACACCTATCATCAAAACATCTTACCCAATTTGAATCACTATATCCAACCACCTGAGTAGAACCCTTAGGGTAGTGTAATCCAAAATGAGTAGTGCCTCATAGATATCTCAAAATCCTCATAAAAACCTACAAATGATTGTCATGAGGGTCATGTTAAAACCTAGATACAAGCCCAAATGAAAATGAAATGTCGATTCAAGTATGGGTCAAATACATAAGACTCCCAACCATCTACCTATACAATGTAGGATCATAAAGCGGATTAGTACAAGAGGCAATGAGAGTCACTCTAGACTAGAAAGGAGGACTTGGCTTGTAATCATCTATGCTAAAATGCTGAAGTATATCAAGTGTGTAATTCTTCTAACTCAAATAGATCCATGTATCTAACTATGAAATTTGTAAACCAAGGAAAAAATTAAAAGGCTAAGATCTATCATGTCAAACTATGTTGAAAGTGCCTACTAAATAGTATGAATCTATGATGAGGAGCTACCTATGAGAAGTAGATCATCAACATATAAGACCAGAATAACAATGTCTTCCCCAATATTTTGAATATACACTGTGGGATGAGAGTGGTAGTGAACAAAGCTAGTAGAGAGAAGAAATGAATCCATCTTCTCATACCAAGCTTAAGGGGCCTCTTTGAGAGTATAGAGAAACTTCCTAAGTTGATAAATAAGAGAAGAATCATGAACAAACCAAACAAACTACTCCATATAGATTTCCTCATGTAAGTCTCCATCCAAGAAAGCACTCTTAATGTCCATCTATTATATTGGCCAAACTTATGATTCAATAAGAGAAAGTACAAGGTGAACAAAATTCATCTTGGTAATGGGCACAAAAGTCTTAAAATAGACAATACCTTTGACCTGCGAGAATCCCTTTACAAATAAACATGCTTTATACTTATCAATGGACCCATCAACTACATACTTGGTGTGGTAAATACATTTGCACCTAACCAACTTTCTTCCCTTAGGAAGATTGACCAAATCTAAAGTATGATTCTTCATCAATGAAGAATACTCATATGTCATCACATCATCCCACTCTTTTATCCCATGAGCCTGTGAAAAATATTGTGGATCCCTAGAGATTGCCTATCACAAAAGTCTAGTACTTGTAGAATGTGCATAATGATGTTGAGTAGGTGGAAGAACATATATAAAAGGTACTACCTCAGAAACTATAGTATGATCCTACCTAGGAATAGTGTTAACATTAGTGTGAACAAGATCCTCATCCTCTATGACCTCCTTAGGAATATCCTAAACTGGCTCCTCAAAGAATGAATCCTTGAGAGGAGGTGAATCATCAAAATAAGAATAAGGCATAGAAGAATATGAAGATTCATGAGATGTGAAACACTCATCAAAATATACATGTGTTCAAAAATTAACATCATGAGTATCAAGATCTAAAATATGATAAGCTCTTATGTCCTCACGATAACCTACAAAGATAAAAGGTTTACTCTTCTTATACAATGATTTTCTTTTCTTATTTGGTACAAACACCCAAGAAAGGCTCCTAAAGACCCATAAAAATGAGACATGAGGCTTGGTTCCAGACCAATCATCCTCCAAAGTCATATGCTCAAGTGCTCGATGTGGTGTAGAGTTTTAAATGTAGTTTTCATAATTAACTGTCTCTACCTAATAGATAGGAAGTAAATTGCATGAATGCATCATACAATTAACCATCTCCTTCAAATTTTAGTTTTTACTTTATACTAAGCCATTATATTATGGAGTATGTGTAATGGAATTCTAGTGAATAATACCATGGACTGCTAAAAAATTAGTGAAAATTTGATTGAAGTACCCCCCCATATTTGTACAAAGCTTTTTGATGCAACTTGATGACTATTTCTTGACCAAAGCCATAAATAATTTGAAGTGATCAAAGACATCACTCTTGTACTTGAAGAAATAAACCCAAGTACACCTCAATAATTTGTCAATGAAAGTAAGTACATACTTATCTCCATTGAAAGGATTAGGAAAGACCATCAAGTCATTGTGCACAAGCTCAAGTGGTGAAGAAGCTCTTGTGGGCATGCCCTGAGGAAACAAACCCTGATGTTGTTTCCCTAATGCATTATCAGGATAGACTCCATCAAGATATGAAACTATAGGAAAACCCTCTACCATATTGTGAGTGTTCAACTCCTTCAAATATCTATAATTGAGGTGTTCAAATATCTCATGCCAAAGCTAACTCTTAGAATCTATATGAGAAACTAAACATGTCCCTAAAGGAGGAGTATCATCAAAACCCTAAAAATAGTAAAGTTGAGAAATATGATCAACAATACCCTATGTAATTAGTGTATGTGACTCTAACAAAGCTTGAACTTCAACACCTCATGGTGTGAAAGTCATTATCTTGCACTGACTAGTGACAAATCCAATACATTGAAAGTAGACTGGTGGTGATGTCTAGAACATATAATTAATCATTGATGTAGCTACCATCTATCGGTATGTCACCCTTACCCTTAATATAAATGAAGTAAGAATATCCAACCTCAATGTTGGAAGTGAAACTCAGGCTAAGAGATATAAAAGACTCGTTGGTAGAAGTCATATGGTGTGAAGTACTAGAATTTAGAATCCAACTATTTGAAATAGGTAACTATGATCTCTCAACAACATTAAGTGTTTTCCCATGCTCATGAGATGGAGGAGTGGAGATATAAATCTTTTATTTCCTAATAGCATCATCTAAGGCTTGCATTCTCTTCAAACACCTAGACTCTTCATGGCTAGTCCCCCCACAATAAGATCAAGATAGGTTAAACTTTTTCTTGGATTTGGAAGATAGTTTGGGTTTAGATGTAGAAGTATTGGTGGGCTTAGGTGCATTTTGAGGTGGAGGAAGAGTGTTATTATTAGTACCCTTATATTTTCCCTTAGACATAGGATTTAAGGCCACTAATGCTTTTTGAGAGGTGAAAGACTCAAAGTGAGACAATTTAGATTCCTCCTTAGTGAGTCTCTCACAAAATAACTTTATATCTAGCATTTTGAATGTGGTACCTAATTCATCCATACTAGATGCAAAGGTAAAATCAAAGATTTGGAATGGGATACTCAACGTAGACAAGATTAAGTATACACACTCTTCATCCACTCCCCTTCAATTGTGTCAATAAATTCTTAAACTTTTTGAGGTAATCTACAATGGAAGCAAAGTCATCTAGATTTAGTGAAGTAAGGTCCACTTCAAGCTACATCGCTCTCAAGTGATCTAATTTTCCAAACAACCATTTTAACTTAGTTCACATTTTGAATGGAGAATGACATCCATCAAAATGAAACAAGAGACTATCATTCACATATTCCCCAATCAAACCCATACATTCTTCAAATTTACACTGATGTTGAATTTTTTAAATTCATGAGTGAATTATGGTTGTGTTTCATTTATTAAGGACCAAAATCCTTTGTATTTTATGATTGTTTCCATTTGAGATATCCATGTATGGTAATTATGTGTAGTCAAAGTCTCATAATTTTCAACACCATAAGTAGAATCCATGTTAATTAATCATCAAGAGTAGAAAGAATGCAAAGGGTGCATAAAAATCGGTACCGAGACAACCCCCAAAAAATTATATTATAGGACCCCCCAATTTTGGCACTTTATAAAAATAGTGTATTTTTACAATTTAATGACACCAATGGATATAGAATAAAAAATATGCATTTAAAAAAAAATAGAGCTTAAATCTAAGTTATGATTCAAAATTTACAAGCATTACGATTTTTTGTAAAAATGGGTCAAAACAATTAAAAAACACTACAAACTAGTTTTTGAGACCAAATCAAAAAATAGCATAGTCATCCAACCACTTGTTGAAACCAATTTTTTTAAACAGACTTAGAAAAATCAACTAAAGTGAAAAATAACCAATTGGGTGACCCTTATATATGTCTAAGTGAGCTGGACTTCCTCTTAAGGCAAAAACATCAGCGTTGTAAAAGCAAAAATGAATGGAAAAGCTATTTTAAAGGAAAGAAAATGTGAAAATACTATATTTTTTCTTGAGATCTCCCACAAGTAGATATAATACATAGTCCAAAAGAAGATGATGCCAAGACTTTTCTTCTGTCTTTGCTTCCTTAAGCCTCCAAGGTGAAAATTGAATGCTTTAATCAGATTTGAATGCCCTTTCTTTTCAATAGCTATTATAAATAATGACACCTCATGAGTATAGGTCAGCTCTGGTCTTTGAGAGAGAAAAAATGCCAACTTTCAGATCTTTTCTTATCGAATCCATGCACCAGTCATTTTTTAAAACTTCAATGTAGCTTTTGGAAAAACATAGTAGTTTGCTAGTAGATCTCAGATCTTCAAAAATAATCTCTAACACAAGCAGATGTAGGAAAAAGACAAAGAAATAATGTTTTTTCTCACAAAATCTCCAATGTAGGGTTGATACCAATGATGTCTTGGCTGTAAATAAATTGCGATTCAGATTTCTCCAGCACCAAGATCTGATTTCAATGCCACAATGCTAGTCTTTTATTCCCCACACCAAGATCAGATCTAACTTGAAATAAGAGAAATAAACAAAAAAAAAAGATCCAACACACATATCCTCCTTTGTCAATCAGATTTCAATGCTTCAGCCAAGAAAAAAACTCAAAGAGGATGCCAAATTAAAAGGATGCCTAGTTCATAGTAGATATTTGAAAAAAAAGAATGGCACCATCTTTGTTTGAATCCAACTCTTATCATAAATCTGAAAATAAAAAATAAAAAACCACGCTTATCTTTGTTTAGAAAATGGATAGATCTATAATGCCAATATTGAAGGAGAAAATCAAAGCTTTCTTCCAATGCCTATCTCTTGCCATGTAAACAAGCACCAATTTTAGATTTGAAGTCTCCACCCCTCTATTCTCTTAAACATAAACAAGATTTTAGATCTTAGAAAAAAATAAAAAATCTTAGCTTAGATCTGAAGCAAAGAAAGAGAATATGACATTTCCACACCACAAAAGCAACAAAATCTTTAAAAAATAATAAAATATTCAAAAAGTCTGAAAAGAGGCACCAAAGGGAACCAAGATCTTATCATACATGTCTATTATACCCTTCTTTTCCATGACCAGGGAAGAAGCAAAGATAAAAGGGAAGTGAAATAAAATTATCTAAATTGTAAGCTAGTGGATGGTTGTAACTTTTTTAGGGCTTTGATACCATGTTATGAATGGTAAATGTATTCCAACCCTAGAATCTAAAGTGTTAGAAACTAAACATTATAAAGGAAGCTATAGATATGAAATTCAAAAACAAGACATATCATATATATTCATAAATAAAGCATATAAAAACATGCTAATACGAATGAAGGCAATTGCATATATAGGCAAGGCAAAATACTAAACTAGTTAGGCTGGCCAATGTGAGATAAAGCCTCACATAGGAAAAAATGACTAGAAGACAAAATAACTAGCTAAGATACTAGTAAATATGAAAAATACACATGAAATACATACTCTAACATATTTTCTAATTCTAAAAGGGTTTTGATATATATCCAAATATTAATTGGATGCCATGGCCACATTATCCAACACTATCTCACCACTTTTAAACAAATATTGAATAAGATGGATAAGATACACACATCTATAAAGGGAATGGTCTTTAAATTTATGATAATCACAAAAGTCATTATCATTGTACCAATCAAGTTTAGATGGTTTTTTAGAAATAGTTTTGGTACTAGTCAAATGATCATGTTGGCGACAACTAGCTTGTGAAAAACCATCTCAACAGGCTCATCAAGATTACAAATTTTTTTGTTGTGAATGACCTCTTCTTTCAGGTAGCCTTTTAAAAGTAAGAGGTTGAGTAGGTGGGTTTGCTTAAACAAGGGATGGTTATACCATTTGTACATGACATGATTTAGTTACCCAATATCCTAAGACATTTCTATTTATATTGAATGGTTTAGGTTTTTCTAATATACTTGCTTTAAAAGTGGATATATTTGATCATGTTTGGGAAGGGGATAATGACATATCTCAACAAGTAGTTATTAGAATTGGACACACTTGTGTCTTCAATAGGTAATTTTCTCTGACTAGACACTGGCATAATAGGCCTAGACTGTTGGATTTGAGTAGCTTTATTATTGGGTAGTGTGAGGGATGTCTCTTTAGAGGCTCTAATTAAATAGTGTAATTTCTCTACTAGAAATCCAAATGGAAGTTTAGCACCGATTTGTAACAATCTAACAAGGTTTTCATCTTTGTTGTAAAAAATGTGTCAATTGAATTGATCTTGTCCATAGTCTACATGAGACGACACATTTGAGAGGTATTGTTGATGTAGAATGGTTCATATTGCATCATTAATATTGTCTAGTGCATCTTGAATTAAATTAATCCTTTACAAGTGCCTTCATAAGGTAATTAAGTGAATACTTTATTGACAAATAGAAACATTACAAAAATAAGGTTTGATTTGGTTTCAAGTTAAACAAGGATTTGACGTAACAATCAAGCAACAACACACAAACATTACAAGATAATTTAATAAATAACATGGGTTTGCATGAAATCCATTGAACCTTTGAAACACTTACCTTGAAAGAAGATTATCAAATTTAAATGTTAATTAAAGAAATTATTGTAATTATCAGTGGTATTTTAACCCCACCCTTCTCTCTCAAAGTTTGTATGATTAAGGTGATCTTCAGGGGATGTTACCTTTGCATCCCTATGTCAATGAATGATCTTAGACTTAGTTGGTTTGATTTGGTCTCAAGTGTAAATAATATTTTGATGCAACATTCAATAAAAAATACAAAAACATTATAAGTTAATTTAATAACTAACATCAGTTTGCATCACATCTATTGAACCTTTGAAACACTTGCTTTGAGAGAGGATTATAAAATTTAAATGTCCATTAAATAATTATTGTAGTTATCGATGGTATTTTAACCCCCTTCTCTCTCAAGGTTCATATGATTAAGGTGATATTCGATGGATCTTACCTTTGCACCTATATGCCAATGAATGATCTGTGGTAAAAGAGGCATCTAAGAAGCAATCTAAGATTGGACCTTTCACAATAGGGTCTTGTCCCTGCACAACCACTTCAGTCATAAGGGTCTCAGTGAAGTACTACCAAATTTGGGGTTTGCTTATAATTTTACTTTGGCTTTCTATATGGTCCCTATATACAACCCATAATAGGTGGTACGTGGGCATAAATACATCAATGAATAAGTTCAATCTCATTGCCAAGATTTATCCTTTCGAGGGTATCACACCTTAGCCTCGAATACTAAAAAGAACTCTTTGAGGTTACTTTACTCACATGATAATGTGCAAATAAAAATCTAAGCCTTAAAGATGGTAACATTATTCAATTTGTATAGCCCATCAAATAAGTGAGGTTTGGTATGATGTTAGGATGTCACTTCCTAGGTCAATTCACCCCTAAAGACTTATGGGAAGGTGATGAAATCCACCCCACAAAGTCAAATGAAAAGTAGGGTAAAAATTAAATATGAACTTTTATATTTTTGAGTCACCCAAAAAGGGGAGAGCATATTAAAAAAAATAACCCCACAAGACAATCAAGCAACAAACAAACTTGCAAGAAAATAAATGACTTTGAAAATTAACAAGTTTTATTATGACCCATTTGAAATGTGAATTCATTTTAGTGCATAAATCCAAATGTGAAGTAGAATTAACTTGCTTGGTTTAAAATACCATTTTTTTTTGCCAAGGTTAACAACACAAAAGATTATAATTTTGATAAAAGTGGTTTTAAGTCTATAAGGAGCTTAAAATAAAGAGTGTTTAAGTCTTATTTTTTACACATAATGATTTCATTGTTTAGCAGAGTGATCCTACCATTTTGTTCAATTTTTTTGATTCTAAACAATTTTGTTTATTTGAAACCTACAAAAGAACATAACAAAAAGTATTAAAATGTGAATTCATTGATTACCAAGATGATTTAACTATTTTGAATGTTATTTTGCCATTCTATAGAAGGACTAGAGAACATAAATGGTATAAAAATGATTTTGTCGATTTAGATGATGATTCAATCTATTTGATGATGATTTCACTAATACATATATTGATTTCATCATTCTACAAAGTGATTATATCGATTACCAAAATGATTTCATCATTTAAAGATTTCATCAATGTTGTATATGATCTCGCTATTCTGCAGGGTGATTTCATCATCTAGACTTATACATAAGAAAGGACATAATATGATTTCACTATTTTGATGACAATTTCATTGATGTTGTCTATGATCCTAGCATTTCTTATGGTGATTTCATCATTTATTCTTGCATACAAAACATTTAGAAAATACTAAATGGGTGAATTCACCGATTAATAGATCATGTTCATCATTTTCAAGGGTGAGTTCATTGTTTAGTAGGGCAAGTTCATTGTTTACAAATGGAACTAACTTGAACAGAATTTAAAAAAAAATAGGTGAATTAAGTTAGTTACTAAGTTAATTATGGTAATTAGAAGAAATTTAATATTCTAAAATAAATTGTGGGATGCCTCCAATTCTTAGAGAGGTCCCATCGGACATGCCTTTATGTAGATCAAGAATCCAAGAGAGGTTAGTAAATTGTTAGTGAATCAAAATCAAAACAACTTGAAGGCATAAATTCTCAAGCCTAATCCCTAGATTGAGATATAGACTACAAATAATGCAAATTGGAAGATAAAGAATCATGTTTCTTACCTCCCTTGAAGATTCATCTGAATATTGGTCTAAAGAGATTGAACTTGGCTTGTATGTGTATAAGTCTTTGTCAATGCTTCAATCCTCATATGAGTAGCATTTCTCCTTATTTACACATGATTTGACTTTGGCTTGGCATGAGAGTGAGGAATATCCTCATGTAAACATCATAATTTTGCATGGAGAAGATTATTGAAATGAGAGGTATGAATCTCTTATTTATAGATTTCTTAAATCATTGTTAACAATTCATCTCATGTGAAGATGGGGGTTTGAGGATCAATCATAAAATATATGAATACACATTGGAATGTGTATGAGAGGCCATTTATGGCCTTTTTGAGTATGGAAGGCACCTTGGAATAAAAGTGTAGTCATTGGTCATTTTGAGTGTATAAGAGGGGTGTAAGAGGAGTGTATAAGAGAGGTGTAAGAACTTGTCTTGAGTGTATAAGTAAAGTATAAGACATGTCATAACTTTTGATTTTTTCACACTTTATCGAATGATGTCATATTGGGTGAGGTAATATTCTAATTTTGAATTCAAGGAAAATAGGATAATTCAAATCCATGGATTTTCCTATTAGAGGAATGATTAGATTTGATTAAGTGGGATTAATCAATAATTAGAAGAATGATGGTTGTTTTTAATGTTTCTATTTGTTAATCAAGTATTCACTTAATTATCTTGTGAAGACCCTTACAAAGGATTGATTTAATTCAAAATGCACTAGATAATATTAATGATGTAATACAATATATTACCCAAATCAAGGATGTATCATTACAATTTTAGGTTAAAATGATAGTTGTGTGGGTAAATTTGGTCTAGTTGGAGATTTTTTATTGAACCTACATGTAATTATAGAAAGTTATTCTGAACATAGTTTAGACATGGAAGTAGTTAAAATGAAATGTTTAGAGATAGTCACTTCTAATTAAAATGGAGTCAAAATAAAATGGACTATGCCCATATGAAAGGTCACAATACGTTTCAAGACTATACAAATGATGTCAACACTAAATATGGAAATCATAAAATAACTATGAAAATTAAGGGATTGCCCAAAACAGGGTTTCAAGTTTTATATTTCACCATTGTAACTGAATAAAACTAAATTTAAACCAAGTTTCCATACATGGATAAGTACACACACACACACACACACACACACACACATATATATATATATATATATATATATATATATATATATATATATATATAATGACACTAAATAAATACATTATTTACCATTTTTTTATTAATTTATTTATAGGGGATGTGTATACAAGTAGTAATTCCACTAATAGTTATTGTAGACATCTAATTCCCAACACTATTTGTGTTGAAATTCTCAATCTTACTCGAATTACACTCAAATGCATAATTTAGGTCAAAATCATTAAAACTTGCTAAATAGTTAGAGATTGTTGTATAAAAGTGTCGATTTAGGCTAATGTATCCCTAAATAGGTTAATACATTTTATGTGATTCCTAACTTTTATTAAATCATTTTGAGTCAAAATGATGATTTTGCATTTTGGTGCTCTGGATCACTCTTTTCTTCTAATTTGTTAGTACACATCATGTACCTTTGTTATTTTGTGTTGAAAACATCCTAAATGGGATCACAATTCATACGCATATAACATCACCTTTGAATTCCTCTCAAGTCAAATTACAATCTAGTAATATGATTTTCTGACCATTTTGATTAATTATGCACCAAGTTTCAAAGAATTGCACTAAAATTGATTAATCTTACTTAGGCAAATTAAACCAAATTATGAGCTTAAGTAAGAATTCCATGGAACAAATTGAATATTTCTTTATTTAAAATTGATTCTAAATATCTTCATCACCTATTGACATGATCAATGAGGTGGCATCCATAAGCCATAAATGTAACAAATATTAGGGTTATGCGTACCCATACTTAATTAATGCATCTTCCTCCCAAATATTTATGGGGATATTTATGAATTTATTATGAAATATTAGATTAATTCATGGCCCCACATCTCAATATTAAGATGTATGGTCATGGTTGATCTTGACCTATTTTAAAAATATATAAATAGAAGGGCATAAAACATCCTTTTAAAGCTTAAATTATGTAAACTTATAATGCAGGATTCTCTCCACAAGTCATTTGTGTTGTTTGATTAATGCTTAATTTGAAATAAAATAGCTTCATTAGATAGGCATAGATTTGATTTCTTATCTTGAACCTAGATTATGCATGGTGATCTTGAGATGATGGAGGAGCTTGGCATTCATTGTTGATAAAGACAAGAACACCAACTCAAAGGGAAAAACATGTTTGGAGCTATTTTTGGATGGTAGAATCATTTGGGAAGGTAATATGCATATGTGATTTCTTTCAAATTACTTATTATTGTCATTTTCAAACCCCATTGAATAAGTTGGCCTATATTGTTAGTTTTTATGCATTCTTTTGTGTTTTTCATGACTAATTCGTGAACTAATCCTCTTTGTAATTCAACACTATATTTTGTTATGCCTAATGGGACCATAGTGTCCACTCAAGCAAGGAAGACATCTTGGAAATATTAGATTTCCATTAAAGTCATTAAAGAGTCCTTTAACATCAATTTTTATGCTCATTTTTCCATGTTTTTAACATTTTTTATGGATACAAAGGTCACACAGTGATCGATGTTAGTTTTGGATGATCGGTATCAGTCAAGGCCAACCAGCATCGGTTGGGTAGCAGGGCAAAATATGACTAAAATTTTCAATTTTTGAGTTTTATTCAAGTTTGTTTTTGTCAAAATTGAATTTTATAAGTCTTTTATCTAAACATTTATTGATCCAGAAGTTTACTTTTGGATATTTTATCTTAACAATTAAGCTAACAAGTATTTTTGAGCATAAATTTTTTTCTTAGGTTCACAAGTGATCGTTATCAATCAATTTTGAATAGCAAAATTTGGTTCTATGACTGACATCAATCTTGTAGAAACCAACATCGATTAGCAGTGATCAATGTCCTTCTCTATGTTTTTGAAAAAACACAAACCTGAGAGCATGTTTTTCAAAAGTGCTTGTCTCATTTAAAATTGTGCTTCAAATCAAAACAAGACTCTCTAATTTTTCTTACAGGACCTATGAGGAAAAGTGTTTATTTGATCATAATTATGTCTTTTAACATTTTCTTTAGTGTTTAAAAAGAATTAGGAACCTTCTGTTTGGTGTTTAAAATGAAAAATTAGATGGTTTATTTCATTTTTTATGGATGTTTTTCAAAGTTTTTTCAAACTAAGGCCAAAGGGCTAAGAACTTCACCTCACATTTCAATTTTGGTGCTATAAAACTTAACATTCACTTCAATTTTCAATTCTTAAAGTGTTTTTTAATGTAAATTATCTATCACTTGATTGTTAGATTGTTTGAATAAAATAATTGCACGTGCATGCTCTCCCCCATCCCCTATAGGGAACTCAGGTGATCAAAAGTGTCTTTTCATTGATATTATGTCTTTATGCAAGGTGTAAAAAGGAATTTGTCTAGGCTCTCCCCAAAACCTTGATCTAAAAACAACCCTAAAGCCTTTTTACTTAGATTTTATTTCATGCAAATTGGCTTGTGAGGGGGATGTCATTACCTCCCATAGGTTTTTTAGGGAAACATTAACCTAGGGATTCATCTCCTAATAGTGTTTTAACTCTGCTCCATAGTGTGATATATAAATCAAGATACACATATTTCTAGATCCATTGGGTTGAATGACTAGCCTCTATTTTAGTAATGAAACCCTGAGTCAAGTATAATCAACTAGGGGATTCCATTAAGTAGTTTATAGCTGGAATCATTATGTAAAGGAATAGACCCTTGATTGATAAGTTAATTGGTATGAACTCAATTGACATGTATCTTTTGTGTTAACCACACTTGGGACCATCTAGACAGTCATAAATTGTAAGCTTTAGAAATCTCCACTTATCACAAAGTATTATTGATGCAAGGTGAGCCCGAAGGTCCGTGTTATTATATTATCACTTAGAAGAAGGGGGTATAAAATACCCTACCAATTAATGTTATTTTATTTTGGATAAACACTTAATTTATTTCCAAGTATACGTATATAGATGGATTTCAAAAATACAAAGCAAACCTTATCAGTTTAGGGCATAGGACGATTACTTAGTTGCATTTGTATTTTGGTCTTAGCTTACTTGGTCTTTGATTGGAGTCAAAAGTTGCTTTTAAACAAACGTCATAACCAAAAACAATGTCCACCAATTTATTGAACAAGGAGGCATTACATTGGTCAAATACAAATCAATATTTGCCTTGTTCAAATTTGTCATCTTAAACATTATGTTTTATCTTGTTTAATTAGCAAAGTTATGTTTCCCATTTGAGTCTAAACCAATTCCCAAATTATCTTTAAGTCCTTCATTGATAGTTTAAATTCAAAATTTCACCTTTCTAAGTTGCTAGGTTATGTGTTAAATTGGGTTTAATTTCCCATTTACACTTAACTTGAGTAATTTGGGTTCAATTTCCCATTTGGATTAAAGGAAATTTATAGACTCATTATCATCTCATCATTTGTGAACTTGGGTCATCAAGTGTATCTCTCATAATCTAAGTTCAATAACTTTTTATACTACCTTCCTATTACCATTTGGCAGCATTGTGCTACCCATTTAGTTCTAGTTTTATACTTAGGAATTATTGCATGTTTCCACATCATGAGTTTCTTGGTTTTCATTATCTCCTTCCTAATCCAAAAGGCTTTCTTCTAGTTTCCTAGTAGTAACTCATCAAAGTTGAAATAGATTGTATATTATTAACGTATCTCTCAACCTATGTTTGGTGTACTAGTTTACACTTACATTTTTGAGTTATCATACCCTCTTACAATTCATATGATTTAAATCTACCCAAGGCTGAGTAAATTCATGAACATCATTATTTTAATTGTGTGTAGTACTATGCCACCCTCATTATTATATTATCTTTGGTACCTAGTCACCTTGTTTAAAGAAAATATCAAAACACATAATTTGTTTAAACATTTGAAAAACATAGTCCAAATCTTAAGTAAACGTAGAGAATTGTTTTATAGACATGACACTAAGGTACATTCATAGTGGGATCTCTTGTGGCCCTATTTGTGAGGTAGAGCATTGTTATGGTGGACATGAACATTTCATCTTGTTTAGGGATGTCACCCTCTTTGAGCCTATTTTTCCAAAACCAATCTGATCCATGCTAATTTTTGTGTGGCATCCTCATTCTTCCCTTTCAATTTGCACATCATGCTTAAAGGTTACCATTCTAGGATATCCTCCTTCGATTTGCATGCCATACTCAAAGGTTACCTTTTTAGGCTATTCTCCTTCAGCTTGTGCGAGCAATCTAACTCTGTAATGCACAAAGGTTACCATTTTAGGACCTCCTCCTTTGGTTTGTGCAAATAACCAAATGACACAACATTCAATTATTACCATTCTAGGCCCATCACCTATATTTGTTGAACTAATTATTGAAGAACCTCATTTTGATGAACCAGTATTTATTGATACCTTATTCAATAGTCTAATTTTTGGAGATCCCATTATTGAACCATGATGTTAGGTTGTGGAGCTAAAAGCTTCACTGATGCAGACATGGAGGAGGTTGCTGAGTTACAGAGAAACTGACGTCGGCAGTGCAACCGACGTCAGTCATCTTCAGTGCATAGGGCAACTGACATCGGCAGGAGTCGACCGATGTCGGTCACCTCCAGATAGACAGGGACTGACGTCGGTCGCTTGTGCATTTCAAAACTATTTGTTGCACGAACAGTTAGTTTGTTGAATGGCCAGTTTGCATGTAAAAGACTAATTTGAGTCTTGAGTTTGCATTTCTAATTATTGTAATTAGGAAGTCTAGTTATTGTTTGTATGGGATCTATTTATAGACCCATGGGCATGTATTGTAATTAAGGCAAGGAAGAGATCCTTCCAATTGTAAGATCAAGTTGATCTGTAGGTTGTGCAAGATCAGGTAGAAGATCTACATGATAAGTAAGATCATTTGATTTGTAGGTGGTAGCAAAATCAAGGGAGATCTACTTGGATTACGTGGAGTACTTGTTAGACTGGCAGTATTGTTACTGACTGGTGGAGGTGAACAACAACTCTGTGTTTGAGTTGTTTGTTGTGACCATAATTGAGAGAGTGAACTCTTAAAGGAGAATACCTGTATGCCCAAGAGGTGTGGGAAGCCTAAGAGGTGTGGGAAGAGTGTGATGTCTCTTCATTATATTCCTTTTTGGAAGAGTATTAATACAAGATTGTGTTGTCTCTCATATTCTGTGCTATTTCTGAATTCTAGTTTTACTTATTACTTCTGGTTAAATTTTGTGTTTAGTTGCTTATACAAAGGTAATCATATGTAATCTTGAGGAGTAGGGATCGCGACAAGTGGTATAAGAGTAGGGTTAGGTACACTAACAGGTGGTCAAGCATGTTAAGTGTTTTTGATTACAGGTCACTCACAGGGGTTTCTGTTTGAGTGGGAGTATAGCAATGGCAGAAGAAGGTAAGCTAAGAATGGAGAAGTTTAACGAAAATAATTATAAATTATGGAGGATGCAGATAGAAGATTATCTGTATCAAAAAGATCTATACTTACCATTGGGTGGGATTGCAAGCAAGCCCATGGATATGAAAAATGAAGAATGGAAGGTTCTTGATCGGAAGGCTCTGGGGTCTATAAGGTTGAGCCTGACATTGTTTGTGATTTTCAACTTATCACAGGCTAAGACAACGGTAGAGTTAATGGAATCTTTGGCAAATTTATATGCAAAACCCTCAGCTTTGAATAAGGTATTTCTTATGAAGCAATTATTTAATTTGTAAATGTTGGAAGGTGGATCTATACATAGTCATCTTAGTGATTTCCATGGTTTGGTAAACCAGTTAAATTCAATCAATATTGTTTTTGATGATGAAATTAAGGCTCTTTTAATCTTATGCTCATTACCTAAAAGTTGGAATAGTTTGGTAATGGCAGTTAATAATACTGTGTCTGCTTCAAAGATCTTAAAAGTTGATGATGTTGTGAGTGTAATATTGAATGAATAAATTCGTAGGAAAAGCATAGGTGAATCATCAGGGAATGCTTTAAGTGTTGAAAGCAGGGGAAGGCAAAGAGAGAAGATCGAGCAAGGGAGATCAAGGTCAAAGATAGGCAAGAAATCCAAATCTAGGTATGGCAGAATAACCTACTAGAAATGTGGAAAGCAAAGGCATGTAAAGAAAGATTACTGGTTGGTTGAAGATTAGCATGAAAGAAATGAAGAAGCAGAGGTTGCATATATTGTTGCACAGGATGCTCTTGTATGTTCCTTGGATAAAGTGGAATCTTGGGTGTTAGATTTTGGTGCCTCTTTCCATGCAACCCCAAATAGAGAATTTTTTCATGAATATGTCCATGGAGACTTTGGAGAAATTTATTTAGGGGATGGTAAGCCTTGTCAAATGGTTGGCAAAGGGAAAGTGAAGCTGAAATTGCAGATGGGCAACACATGGGTGTTGAAGGAGGTCATGCATGTCCCAGTCCTGAAGTGGAATTTGATATCTGTAGGAAAGTTGGGTGATGAGGGTTGCATAATAACTCTCACAGTGGATTCTTGGAAAGTTTCCAAGGGTGGACTTGTTTTAGCAAGAGGTAAGAAAGTAGGTACTCTTTATCTATCTACTTGTATTACTGATTCTCCTTCTAGTTTATCTACTTCAGCTGTAGATTCAAAGATGTGGCTCTATAGGCTTGGTCACATGAATTAGAAGGGAATGGATGTTCTTAAGTCAAAAGTATGCTTTCAAATTTGAAAAGCATGGATCAAGATTTTTGTAAGCAATAGAAGAAAGTGACGTTTCTTGACACTAGGTCAACAAAGAAGTTGGTAGCTTCTATTCAAGGATCATAGTATTGCAAAAAGAAGAAATCTGATGTTTTTGATAAGAACTGTAAAGCCTTGGTTTTCAAGGAGAAGATGATGGATAGAGATCAGCTCAAGGGGCTAAATGATTCTGAGTAGAGCAAGGTTGATTTGGACAAGGTTTTGATCCAAAAGGAGCTCACGGGTAAAAGTCATCACTCACAAGTAAAGCATAGAGACTGACGTCGGTCAGGAAAATGACGTTGGCATTTAGACCAAAAATGATGTCAACTATGTGCAGACTGAGGTTGGTAATGTTGGATAGGTAAACACTGACGTTGGTTAGGGAACTGACGTCAGTGATGAGTTTGGTCGCATGGAACCGATGTCGGTTGGGTGCAAACTGAGAGATGACTGACATCAGTCACTAAGACAGATTTTGGGCAGATAAAAAGCTGTCAAGGAGTCTCAAATGCCCATATGGAAGACTGAAAGGGTAAGTAAGCCTCAAATTCATTATTCCCCTTCTTTACACTACTTGTTGCTCACTGATGGTCAAGAACCAGGAAGTTTTTAAAGAAGCAGAGCAGGTAGAATCTAGGAGACAGTGGGAGCATGGCATGAATGAGGAATGTGATTCCTTAATAAGAACCAAATGAGAGATTTGGTAGAGTTTCCAACCAAGATAAAAGCACTGAAAGATGAATGGATTTTTAGGATAAATAAGAGAGAGAATGGACACGTGAGATGAAAGGCCAGGGTATATGGTCTTGAGCAAGCTACAGGACAATGGAGGTTTGACAGGTGTATGACAAAGCATGGCTTTAGTCAATATCAATGTAACCATTGTGTTTTCTTTACCAGGTTGGATAATATTAGCTAGATTATCCTATTACTGTATGTTGTGCTTGTTTCAGGGTCACACATTTAGGGAGTTGTTGAACTAAAGGTAAAGTTAGTTTTGAGGTGTGTCATGAAGAATTTAGAAGCAACAATTTTTTTTGGCATGAGTATGTCTAGAGACAGGGAAGATCACAGGTTGATTTTGTCTCTAGAGGATTGTGTGAATAAGGTGTTGGACAGGTTTGTTATGCAGGATGTAGAACCACTATGCACACTTATGGTTAGATAGTTCACAGAACAGTGTCCCAATTCACATGATGAGGTTGAGTACATGTGTACTAGACTTGAGTTTGTCCAAGCAGTGGGTGTTGTTAGCAAGTTTGTAGTCAATTTGAAAAAAAGCACTGGACAATAGTTTAGTGGATTCTCAGGTATCTGAGAGGGACCAACAACAGGTTAACATGCGATGTAGGGTCAAGCACTTCTCTATATGGGTTTGTAGATTCAGATTTGGCAGGTGACTTGGATGACATGAGTAGCACCACAGGGTTTGCTATGGTGGTTGGTCTTCAAGATTGAACTTAAAGAGGGATACAAGCCAAGAAACAAAACTAGATGATGTATAAGTACAGGTACAGGTGCAGCTGTTTATCTCCAAGTGGGAGATTGTTAGGTTGTGGAGCTAAAAGCTTCACTGATGTAGATATGGAGGAGGTTGTTGAGTTACAAAGAAACCAATGTCGGTAGTGCAACTGATGTTGGTCATATTCAGTGCACAGGGAAACCAACATTGATAGGAGTCGACCAACGTCGGTCACTTCTAGATAGATAGGGACCAATGTCAGTCGCCTGTGCGTTCCAGAACTATTTGTTGAACAAATAGTTAGTTTGTTGAACGGCTAGTTTGCATGTAAAAGACTAATTTGAGTCTTGAGTCTGCATTTCTAATTATTTTAATTAGGAAGTCTAGTTATTGTTTGTATGGGATCTATTTATAGACCCATGGGCATGTATTATAATTAAGGCAAGGGAGAGATCCTTCCAATTTTAAGATTAGGTTGATTTGCAGGTTGTGCAAGATCAGGTAGAAGATCTACATGGTAAGTAAGATCATTTGATTTGTAGGTGGCATCAAAATCAAGAGAGATCTACTTGGAGTATGTGGAGTACTTGTTGGACTGGCAATATTGTTACTAACTAGTGGAGGTGAACAACAACTCTGTGTTTGAGTTGTTTGTTGTGACCGTAATTGAGAGAGTGAACTCTTGAAGGAGAATACCTGTATGCCCAAGAGGTGTGGAAAGCCTAAGAGGTGTGGGAAGAGTGTGGCATCTCTTCATTGTATTCCTTTCTGGAAGAGTATTAATACAAGATTGTGTTGTCTCTCATATTCTGTGCTATTTCTGAATTCTAGTTTTACTTATTGCTTCTGGTTAAATTCCATGTTTAGTTGCTTATACAAAGGTAATCATATGTAATCTTGAGGAGTAGGGATCCTGACACATGAACCATTGAGTATTCTAAACCAATTGTTCCCCACTTTAGAATTTATTATAGATCTTTGAGCCTTAACACAAACCATTACCTCTTCAAGAACCATCTTATGAGGACCAAAATGTGTTCAAAGTTTATATTTTATAGCCAATTATGAATCAAGATCAGGATGTTATTGTTGAAACACCCATTTGTGATGAGTCAACCTGTGATCAGTTATCTAAGTGAAACCTTCTCAAAGGTGCTAGGGGATAATCAAAGTTCAAACTCAACATCTTTTAGTGACACATTTTTGAAGGAAATAAAAGACAATCAACATCAAATGTTAACATCTCTTTGTAAAACCTTCTCATAATCACTATGGGATAATCAAGGAAAATTCATTGGCGAAAACCTTTTCGAGGTGCCAACAGCTGAGCACAAAATTCTTCACTACTTGATGAAGGCTTTATTTAAGATCAAATCATGATAACTTCTAATATATAGCATAATTAGATAGTAACTACTCTTAAGATCAAACAATATAAAAATATGGTGGTCATATCGAGAGAATATTCAGAGGTCTTTGGCCCCACCATAGCCAAAATTATGTTGAATCCATAAGTAATAACATTACGTGTGACTAAAAATTCTGATCTTCATTTATTTCCCATTCATTACACATTCCATTATCATCCACCTATTCATTACCCATTTATATCATTTATACTAATATTATTTACCATCCCTAGTAGTATTCTCCTTTACATAAGCTATAAAGATATCTTGAAGGAAGCAGAATCAACAACTAGTGAAGATTACGAACACATTATTAAGATTCCAATTTGTAGTAGGTTCTTAATAGATCAATAACTCTAAAAGGGTGTTGGGTAGTAATTTTATGACTAATGATTTTTTTGTCTCACATGTTGACTAGGACTTGCATCTCCCCATCAACAAGAGAAACGAAACCATTTTTCATTTTACCATCTACCATTTTACATTAACATCCTTATCTCTTGAGGGCATCCCTATAAATCATTTTATTCTAGGAATTCTATACCATTATCTTCCATTTACCATGCTATTTGAACTATATTGACTTGAGGTCCTCTGGGACTATATAGGCAGTGCTCAATTTCTATTGAGGTTAGCTCGGTCACCTTCACCATGCTCTCACATTTTTTAAAATAATTGATTAAGTTTAAATGTTCTCACTATTTTTAGAGCAACCTAGGTCACATTCTTGATGTTTTTTAATTATCTTGTCCCACTGGCTTGTCATTTTGTGAGTAAAATAAGCTAATCACTACTTGGGGGAAACTTTATTGCCATTATATCCAATTATATTCTAATCATTTTCTTTATACCATTTTATTGTACCATGTCTTTACTATTGACCAAATCTTGTTTTTAGCCATCCTACTTACCCTATTTTTTTATCTTGGTTCCTTTGGTTCTTCCCATACTTTTTGTGAGGGGATTCTAATCCAGTTTCGATATTTTTTGAGTCCATGTTGAA
Organism: Torreya grandis; assembly: GCA_037957365.1. Taxonomy (NCBI): domain Eukaryota; kingdom Viridiplantae; phylum Streptophyta; class Pinopsida; order Cupressales; family Taxaceae; genus Torreya; species Torreya grandis. The sequence goes on from JARHVA010001406.1 coordinate 2,040,199, forward strand.
TGAAAATTTATGAAAGTAGTGTGACATTTGATCTAACAAGTTATCTTTTATTTATCATCTTAATTGGTATCATTGATTATAGCCACCTATGGTCAAATTAATATTATATTGGGTACCCTTGATTATAACCACCTTTAGGTAAATTATAAGACATTGTTTCCTAATTATAATTGCCTATGGGTAAATTAGGTACAATGCCTTTTGATCATACACTGTCACATCACCTGGTCATTACTATTATCATTTTCCTTTATTTATGAATTTTTTGTGACTTAGTTGGTTTTTCATCACCTTTTACATAGGTGAAATCACTGTGACTTAAGGTCCTAATGGGATTATGTAGGTTGTGTTCAATCCATGTTGAGGTTAGATTAGTCCCCCTTTCATTATGCTCTGACCATCTTGCAAGAATTTTAAGTTGTTGCACTCTCACCATTTCATGAGTTGGACCATTATGTATCTTCTAATTCTAAATTGAGTTGAGACACTTCAACAATTCCAAAAACATTCTAAAACATCAAAACTCAAAAACACATTTTTTTATGTGTATGTTTATTTTGATTGTTGTTTTTTTGTTCATTCTCTTGAGTTCCTGTTTGGTCTTGCTTTATTTATTTTCCAAGTACATCTTGATTGTCCAAATAGATCTTGATTGTTTATATCTTGATCTCATGTTGTTAAGATGTTCTTGCTTTATTTTTATACATTATTGTTCCTACTTAGATCCTAATTGTTCATATCTTGATTTTAAGTTAGGTTCATTTATGTTTTTCTTTTTTTTTGTATTTGCTTTTTATTTAAATGTAAATAGTTGTAACTCTAGTTTGGGTCATTTTTTACCATTATCCTTACTTATAGGTATTCATATTTGAACTGGATCTGTGCAATTGAAATGTCATGTCCTCATAAGTTATTCATACTTGTGATGCCTAATTTATTTTGCTATAGCAAGCACTTTATGCTTTGGATTCAAGTCTCAACATCAATATAGTTCTGATGAACAACTCTAAATATCACCATGCATAAACGAGGCTCAATAGGTTTATCACTCTGACTCTATGCTTAGATGTGCATCTCTTGGCATATATCATGATTCTAATCAAACTATAGTCAATTTTCATCATCCCTCATTCCATTCTCTCCCAATTCTATGTGAACTACATTAGTATGAGGTCCTTTTGGACTATATAAGTAGTGCTTGGATATATAGTGTATCCCAGGTCAGCTCTACCATTTTCATTTTTCTTTTCATCTCTTTCACCACTTTATTCATTCTTGTATGCCCAATTTTATGTCTCTTGTGGCCATTACACCATCACATCCATGTTTGTGCCCACTCATATTTAATCTATGTTATTAGGTTATATCCTAGAGATATTTCTTGATAATTTACCCATACTAAATCATAAAATTTGAACCTACCATAAGAATCAAATCTACCATATCAGGGTAAACCATTCTCTGTCAAAGATCAAAATCTACCCTATTGGGGCAAAATTGCTTATCATGAGCTCTAATGGAACATATCATTATTTTGTTTATATTTGGAGAAAACATTCTTATTTTTATTTCAATTCCAATATCTCCACACTTTTTCCCATGATGGCAATGTTTCATTATACAACTTGTCTCAAGATTGATCAAATTTAAAGCACGCAGCTACCACCCTAGCTTTAGGTGTGTTCAAAGTATGTCGCTTCTATTTTTGGATGGTATCTTTCCCATTACCCCCATCCTTGGGGCCCATTATATTATAATTATATTTTAATCACTAATGGAATCAATGTGTGCAAGCATTAGCTCATCTAGATTTAATCTGTTCCATGGGTTAATCTCACTTTCTCTCCCTTTTTGAGAGCCCATCCTTCTATTTCATCCTAGTATGTCCTCTCGAGGGGGCATCATGGGTAATTTATATTTTATTTTTGACAACTCTTTTATTTGAAAAGATGTTGTTTCACCTGAATGTATTACTATACCTTCTAAAATAGGGGGAAAATGTAGACATCTAATTCCTAACACCATTTGTGTTGAAATTATCAATTTTACTCGAATTGCACTCAAATGTATAATTTAGGTCAAAATCATTGAGCTTATCATATACAAGTTTTGATATAGGCCAATGTATCCCTAAATAGAGCAATGCATTTTATGTGATTCTTAACTTTTCTTAAATCATTTTGAGTCAAAATGATGATTTCACATTTTGGTTCTCCAGATCACTCTTTTCTTCTTATTCATTAGTACATGTCACATACCTTTATTATTTTGTGTTAGAAACATCCTAAATGGGATCATGTTATGTATGCATTTAACATCACCTTCTAATTCCTCTCGAGTCAAATTATGACCCCAGTAATATGACTTTCTAACTATTTTGATTAATTGTGCACCAAGTTTCAAAGAATTGCACTAAAATTGATTAATCTTATAGAGGAAAATTAAACCAAATTATGAGATTAAGTAAGAATTATATGGAGAAAATTCAATATTTATTTATTGAAAATTGATTTTGAATATTTGCATCACCTAATGACATGATCAATGGGGTGGCATCCATAAACCCTAAATATAACAAATATCAAGTTTATGGGCACCCATGCCTAATTAATGCCTCTTTCTCACAAATATTTATGGAGATATTTATGGATTTATTATGCAATATTAAATTAATTCATGTCCCAACATCTTAATCTTGAAATGGACGCTCATGGTTGATCCTGACCCATTTGCAAAATCTATAAATAGAAGGGCATAAAACATAGTTTTTAAGCTTAATTGTGTAAACTTATAATGCAAGATTCTCTCCAAAAATCATTTTGTGTAGTTTGATTAATGCTTTATTTGAAATAGGATAGCTTCATTTGATAGGCATAGATTCAATTTTTTATCTTGAGCCTAGATTATACATGGTGATCTTGAGATGATGAAGAATCTTAGCATCGATTGTTGACAAAGACAAGAACACCAAATCAAGGGGAAAAACATGCTTGGAGCCACTCTTGGATGGTGGAAGATCTTGGAAAGGTAATAGGTATATGTGCTTTCTTTCACTTGATTTTTATTGTCATTTTCAAGACCCATTAAATAGGTTGTCCTAGGTTGTTAGTTATTATGCATTCTTTTGTTTTTTTCATGACTAATGTTTAAATTAAACCTCTTTGTAATCTAACATTACATTTTACCATGATATTTTAACTACATTGACTTGAGGTCCTTAGAGACTATGTAGGCAACATTCAATTTCTATTGGGTTTAACTCGTTCACCTTCACCACACTCTCACTATTTTTCATGAAATTACTTAAGTTTAAATTCTCTCACCATTTTTTAAGCAACCTAGGTCATGTTATTAATATTTTGAAAGTATCTTATCCCATTGGCTTACCATTTTGTGAGAAATTTAATCCCACGCTCTCATTGTTTTGTGAGCAAACTAAGCTAATCACCACTTGAGGGTAACTTTATTGCCCTTATAACTAGTTGTCTTCTGATCATTTTCCTTATACCATTTTATTGTACCATATCTTTACTATTGACCAAATTTTATTTTTAGCCATCCTGTTTACCCTATTTTTGATCTTGGTTCCTTTGGTTCTTCCCACACTTTCCTCAAGGGGATTTTGATCTAGTTTTGATAGTTTTGAATGCTATGTTGGATGAAAATCTATGAAAGTAGTATGACATTTGATTTGGAAAGTTATATTTTATTCATCATCTTAATTAGTATCATTGATTATAACCACCTATGGGAAAATTAGTATTGTATTAGATACCCCTGATTATAACTACCTTTGGCCAAATTAGAATTATGATGTTGTTTCCTAATTATAATCACCTATGGGTAAATTAGGTACAACACCTTTTTATCATGCATTGCCACATCACTTGGTCATTACTATTGTCATTTGCCTTTATTTCTGAACTTGTTGTGACTTGGTTGTTTTTTCATCATCTTTTGCATAGGTAGAATCATTGTGACTTAAGGTCCTAATGGGATTATGTAGGTTGTGCTCAATCCACATTGAGGTCAATTCAATACCCCTTATGCTCTCACCATCTTGCGAACATTTTAATTTGGCACGCTCTCATCATTTCATGAGATGGACCATTTTGTATCTTCTAATTATCAATCAAGTTGAGATACTTTGAAAAATTCCAAAAACATTCATAAAACATCAAAACTCAAAAACATCTTATTTTGTGTGTATGTTTATTTTGATTATTATTTGTTTGTTCATTTTTTTGAGTTCCTATTTGGTATTGCTTTATTTATTATCTAAGTACATCTTGACAGTCCACATGGATCTTTATTTTTTATATCTTGATCTCATGTTGTTAAGATGTTCTTGCTTTATTTTTATACATTCTTGTTCCTACTTAGATCCTCCTGATTGTTCATATATTGATTTTAAGTTAGGTTCATTTATGTTTTACTTTTTATTTGTATTTGCTTTTTATTTAAATGTAAATAGTTGTAACTCTAGTTTTGGTCATTTTTTCACCATTATCCTTACTTATAGGTATTCACATTTGAACCAACTCAATTTAATTGAAATGTCATGTCCTCATAATTTATTTTTACTTGTGATGCCTAATTTATTTTAATATAGAAAGCACTTTGTGCTTTGGATTCAAGTCTCAACGTTAATACATATCTGATGAACATCTCTCAAGATCACCATACATAAACTAGTCTCAATAGGTTTAGAACTCTGACTCAATGCTAAGACGTGCATCTCTTGGAATACAACATGATTCTAATCAAACTTTGGTTAATTTTCATCATCCCTCATTCCATTCTCTCTCAATTCTAGATGAACTACATTGGCTTGAGGTCCTTTTTGGCTATGTAGGCAATACTTGGATACATAGCGTATCCCAAGTTAGCTCAGCCATCTTCATTTTTTTCATCTCTTTCATCACTTTGTGCATTCTCACATACGTAATTTTATGGCTCTTGAGCCCATTACACCATCACATCCATGTTTGTGCCCACTCATCTTTAATCTATGTTATTAGGTTATATCCTTGAGCTATTAATTACTAATTTACCCATGTTGGGGCACAAAATTTGAACCTACAATAAGAATCAAATATGCCCTATCAGGGCAAACCATTGTTTATTAGAGATAAAAATATCCCTGACTAGGGCAAAATTGCTTATCACAATCAAATTCACTCTAATGGAGCATATCATTATTTCATCCATCTTTGGAGACAAGGTTCTCCTTTTTATTATAATTCTAAACTCTCCACACTTTTTCCCATGATGGTAATGTTTTAGAGTGCAACTTATCTTAGGATTGATCAAATTTGAAGCATACATCTACCACCCTAGCTTTGGGTGTGTTTGAAGTGTGTCTCTTCTATTTTTGGATTGTATCTTTCTCATTCCCTCCATCCTTAGGGCCCATTATATTCTAATTATATTTTGATCACTGATGGAATCAATATGTGCAAGCATTAGCTCTTCCAAAATTAATTTGTTCCATGGGTTAATCTCACTTTCTCTCTCTTTCCTTCTCTTTCATCCTAGTATGTCCTCTTGAGGGGGCATCATGGGTCATTTCCATTTTCTTCTTGACAGCTCTTTTCTTTGAAAAGATGTTGTTTCTCTTGAATGTCTCACTATGCCTTCTCAAATAGAGGCAAAACATAGACATACAATTCCTACCACCATTTGTGTTGAAATTGTCAATCTTACTCTAATTGCACTCAAATACATAATTTAGGCCAAAATCACTAAAATGTGCTAAATAATTTAAGCTTATCATATACAAGTGTTTATTTAGGCCAACATATCCCTAAATGGGGCAATGAATTTTATGTGATTCTTAAATTTTATTAAATCATTTCAAGTCAAAATGATGATTTCGCATTTTGGTGTTCTGAATCATTATTTTCTTCTAATTCATTAGTACACATCATGTACCTTTGTTATTTTGTGTCGGCAACATCCTAAATGGGATCACAATATGCACACATCTAACATCACCTTCTAATTCCTATTGAGTCAAATTAAGACCCATTAATATGAATTTATGACCATTTTGATTAATTGTGCACCAATTTTTAAAGAATTGCACTACCATTGATTAATCTTAGGCAAATTAAACCAAATTATGAGATTAAGTAATAAGTCCATGGAGCAAATTGAATATTTTTTATTGAAAATTGATTTTGAGTGTCTACATAACCTAATGACATGATCAATGGGTTGGCATCCATAAGCCATAAATGTAATAAATATCATGTTTATGGGCATCCATGCCTAATTAATGCCTCTTCCTCCCAAATATTTATGGGGATATTTATAGATTTATTATGCAATATTAGATTAATTCATGGCCCCACATCTTAATCTTGAGATGGATGTTCATGGTTAATCCTAACCCATTTGAAAAATCTATAAATAGAAGGGCATATAACATCATTTTAAAGCTTAAATTATTAAACTTATAAAGCAAGATTCTCTCTACAAGTCATTTTTTGCAGTTTTATTAATGATTTATTTGTAATAGGATAGCTTCATATGATAGGCATAGATTTGATTTCTTATCTTGAACTTAGATTATGCATGGCGTTCTTGAGATGATGGAGAAGCTTAGCATCCATTGTTGACAAAGACACAAACACCAAATCAAGGGGAAAAAAATTCTTGGAGCTACTCTTGGATGGTGGAAGCTCTTGGGAAGGTAATAGGTATATGTGATTTCTTTCAATTACTTCCTATTATTATTTACAAGCCCTGTTGAATAGGTTGGACTAGATTATTAGTTCTTATGCATTATTTTGTGTTTTTTATGACTAATGTTTGAACTAATCCTCTTTGTAATCCAACACTACATTTTACCACACTGTTTGAGCTACATTAACTTGAGGTCCTTTGGGACTATGTAGGTAATACTCAATTTTTATTGAGGTCAGCTCAGTCACCTTCACTATGCTCTCACTAGTTTGTGAGAAATTTATTAAGTTTAAATGCTCTCACCAATTTTTAGAGTAACCTAAGTCATGCTCTTGCCATTTTTCAATTATCTTGTTACGTTGGCTCACCATTTTATGAGTAAGCTAAGCCCAGACTCTTGCCATTTTGTAAGCAAATAATGCTAATCACCAATTCAAGGTAACTTTGTTGTTCTTATAGCCAATTGTGTTCTGATCATTTTCCTTATACCACTTTATTGTACCATGTATTTACTATTGACTAACTCTTGTTTTTAGCCATCCTACTTACCTTAGTTTTGATCTTAGTTCCTTTGGTTCTTCCCACATTTTTTGTGAGGGGATTCTGATCTAGTTTTGATAGTTTTTGAATGTCGTGTTAAATGAAAATCTATGGAAGTAGTGTGACATTTGATCTAGAAAGTTATATTTTATTTATCATCTTAATTAGTATCATTGATTATAACTACCTATGGGCAAATTAGTATTGTACTGGGTATGCCTAATTATAACCAGCTTTAGGCAAATCAAAATTATGATGTTATTTCTTAATTATGACTACCTATGGGTAAATTAGGTACAACACCTTTTTATCATGCATTACCAGATCACCTGGTCATTAATTTATCATTTTCATTATTTTTTACTTTTATTTATGAACTTGTTGTGACCTGGTTGGTTTTTCATTGCCTTTTATGTAGATAAAATCACTTTGACTTAAGGTCCTAATGGGATTATGTAGGTTGTACTCAATCCATGTTGAGTTCAGCTCAGTCCCCCTTTCATTATGCTCTCACCATCTTGTGAGCATTTTAATTTGGAATTCTTTCATTTTTTCATGAGTTAGACCATTTTGTATCTTCTAATTCTCAATTGAGTTGAGATACTTCAAAAAATTCCAAAAACATTCATAAAACATCAAAACTCAAAACATCTTATTTTATGTGTGTGTTTATTTTGATTGTTGTTTGTTAATTTTCTTGAGTTCCTATTTGGTCTTGCTTTATTTATATTCCAAGTACATATTGACAGTCCACATGGATCTTGATTGTTTATATCTTGATCTCATGTTGTTAAGATGTTCTTGCTTTATTTTTATACATTCTTGTTCCTACTTAGATCTTAATTGTTCATATCTTAATTTTAAGTTAGGTTCATTTATGTTTTGATTTTATTTATCTTTATTTTTTGTTTAAATGTAAATAACTGTAACTCTAGTTTTGGTCATTTTTTACCATTATCCTTAGTTATAGGTATTCACATTTGAACCAACTCCATGTAATTAAAATGGCATGCCCTCATAAGTTCTTCCTACTTGTGATGCCTAATTTATTTTGCTATAGCAAACACTTTATGATTTGGATTCAAGTCTCAACATCAATATAACTTCGATGAACATCTCTCAATATCACCATGCATAAACTAGGATTAATAGGTTTAACACTCTAATTCTATGATTAGACATGCATCTCTTGGCATATATCATGAGTTTAATCAAACTTTGGTCAATTTTCATCATCCCTCATTCCATTCTCTCCTAATTTTAGGTGAACTACATTGGATTGAGGTCCTTTCAGATTATGTAAACAATGCTTGGATACATAGCGTATCTCAGATCAGCTCGAGCATCTTCATTTTTATTTTTATCTCTTGCATCTCTTTATGCATTCTTGTATGCCTAGTTTTGTGGCCCTTGTGGCCATTTCACCATCACATCTATGTTTGCATCCATTCATCTTTAATCTATGTTGTTAGGTTATATACTTAAGCTATTACTTGCCAATTTTCACATGTTGGGGCACAACATTTAAACCTACTGTAAGAATCAAATCTTCCTTACTGAGGTAAACCCTTCTTTATTAGATATCAAAATCTGCCTTACTAGGGCAAAATTGCTTATCATGATCAAATTCGATCGAATGGAAAATATCATTATTTCATCTATCTTTCAAAACAACAATCTCCTTTTTCTTCTAATTCCAATATCTCCACACTTTTTCCCATGATGGAAATATTTTAGTTGTCTCAAGATTGATCAAATCTAAAGTGTGAAACTACCACCCTAGTTGTGGGTGTGTTTAAATTGTGTCACTTCTATTTTTGGATCATATCTTTCTCATTCCCCCATCCTTGAGGTCCATTGTATTCTAATTATATTTTGATCACTGATGGAATCAATGCGTGCAACCATTAACTCATCTAGATTTAATTTGTTCCATGGGTTAATCTCACTTTTTCTCTCTTTTTGAGAGACCATCCTTCTCTATCATCGTAGTATATCCTCTCTAGGGGAATCATTGGTCATTCACATTTTATTCTTGACAACTCTTTTCTTTGAAAAGACATTGCTTTAAATGAATGTCTCGCTACGCATTCTCAAACAGGGGCAAAAAGTAAACATCTAATTCCTAACACCATTTGTGTTAAAATTATCAATCTTACTCAAATGCACAATTTAGGCCAAAATCACTTAAACACACTAAATGGTTCAATATTATTGTATACAAGTACCAATTTAGGCCAGTGTATCCTTAAATGGGGAAATGCATTTTATGTGATTCCTAAGTTTTATTAAATCATTTTGAGTCAAAATTATGATTTTGCATTTTAGTGCTTTGATCACTCTTTTCTTCTAATTCATTAGTACATGTCACATACCTTTGTTATTTTGTGTTGACAACATCCTAAATAGGATCAAGGTTTGTATGCATCTAACATTTCCTTTCAATTCCTCTCAAGTCAAATTATGACCCATTAATATGACTTTCAGACCATTTTGATTAATTGTGCACTAATTTTGAAATAATCAAACTAAAATCGATTAATCTTACTTAGGCAAATTAAACCAAATTATGAGCTTAAGGAAGAATTCTATGGAGAAAATTGAATATTTATTTATTGAAAATTGATTCTAAATATCTGCATCACCTAATGACATGATCAATGGGGTGGCATCTATAAGTTGTAAATGCAATAGATATCAAGTTTATAGGCACCCATGCATAATTAATGCCTCTTCCTCCCAAATATTTATGGATTTATTATGCAATATTAGATTAATTTATGACCCCATCTCTCAATCTTGAGATGGATGATCATGGTTTATCCCGACCCATTTAAAAAATCTATAAATAAGAGGGCATAGAACATCATTTTTAAGCGTAAATTTTGTAAACTTATAATGCAAAATTCTCTCTACTAGTCATTTTGTGAAGTTTTATCAATAATTTATTTTCAATAGGATAGCTTAATTTGATAGGCATAGATTTGATTTCTTATCTTGAGCCTAGATTATGCATGGTGATCTTGAGATGATGGAGAAGCTTAGCATCCATTGTTGACAAAGACAAGAACAACAAATCAAGGGGGAATTCATGCTTGGAGCTGCTCTTGGATGGTGGAAGCTCTTGGGAAGCTAATAGGTATATGTGATTTCTTTCAATTACTTCTTATTATAATTTGAAAGACCCATTGAATATGTTGACCTAGATTGTTAGTTCTTATGCATTCTTTTATGTTTTTCATGACTAATGTTTGAACTAATCCTCTTTGTAATCCAACACTACAGTTATTAGTAAGAATTTTTTTTAAAAAGTTTTAAATTTTAATAAATAATTATTCCTTTATTTTTCATTATTATAAATAATAATTTGATTTCTCATGAATTATTCTAAATCTATGTTACACCGATAAATATCCACCTACTAAACTGAGACTTGCCTTCCATACTTAATTGATTGTCCACCTTTGTCTTTGGAGGATGGATACGATAAGTTTATCCTACTTGCAATGTGTGTTGTACATTTGTGTGGTCATATGGTAGTGATGGGTATGGTTACCAATGATGTGATTTCCTTGGAGATATCATTGATGTTGATGCGTTGATAGATATTTACATTGCTTTGTTAAATTCTATTAATTTTTTTACTAGATTTTAATGTGTGCAGAAGGATTTAAAGTTTCCCTAATCATTATCAAGACAAACAAATGATGACATTAAAAATTTATCAATGCCATATAAATTTTATAAGTCTATATATGAGGTCATAATCTTTAAGAGCAAGTTTTGTAGTGCATTGAGAGTATGTAGAAATGACCTTATTCTACAAGTAAGCCTCTTTTACATGGTGGTCATTTGCTATTTTCTTGCATGGGAAAATGTTACGGGTAATAGGTTTAATTTATTAGGAGATTACTTTTGCCTAAAATAATGCCTTGCTATTTGTATTTGCATATGCTTTTATTGAATGATAGTATTGTATTTAGTGTAGGCAGTAATGAATGACAATGAAAATTAATTTAATTTGATTTTATTTAGATATAAATAATCCATGGCACATTTGTGTTTAATACCTATCTTGTGGACAATGCATGACCTAAATTTACCTCTATCAACTGCATACACATAAAGAAATTCATGGAGGTATCTGTTGCCATTCATTGTGAAGTCTAGTAGATTAAAGTGGTGCCATAAAGGTTTTTGTCATGATTGTTATGTGCTCATTGCCATTAATAAGTTTGAAACAACCCCTTTTTTACATTTTTTTATATTTTACAAACAACATCAAGCTTGTAATAATAAAAGTTGAAAACCTTTTGCAAATTATCTTTACCTTTTTTTTTATTAACCTTTTAAAAAGCTCTATTCTTTCCATTGTTTCTATGATGTGCCCCTATTTTATATTTTTTCCATTTTTGTGTTAGAACTTATATGCATGGGAGGAGGGTTTTTACAAAATAGTAAGAAACATATAGACATTTTTTTTACCTGAATGTTTGTTATTCTTATTTTTTTTAAAAAGAATTAATGATAATTTTATTAAATTTTATGTAGATTTCTCCAAGAAACATATAGGTGTCATTGTTTTATATAATAAAGTAAATATTTTATGAAAATTTCCCAAAGATGTTATTATTCATTTTTTATTTATGAGTTTTTAAGAAAAAAATAATTATATATATATATATAGGTTTTGGAAATAAGTGTTTTAATGTGCATTTTGTATTTGCTTACTGAAGATTATCTTTAAAAGAATGTTGATTGTCTTCTTGTTTATGAATATTCTGGAGGATTTCAAGAGAATCTTTTTGACCCTTATAACTTGGATTCTTTTTTTCCAATATACATATCCCCTTTTAAAGCCATTATTTATTTGGAATATATATATATATATATATATATATATATATATATATATATATAAAGGTTTTGGAAATAAGTGTTTTAATGTGCATTTCGTATTTACTTACTGAGGATTATCTTTAAAAGAATGTTGATTGTCTTCTTGTTTATGAATATTTTGGAGGATTTCAAGAGAATCTTTTTTTATCCTTGTAACTTGGATTCTTTTTTTCCAATAGACATATCCCCTTTTAAAGCCATTATTTATTTAGAAAAGATACATAGATTTTTTTGTGAAATTGTTTTGTTTTTAATTTTTTTTTTTTTTTTATCTTTATATTTTTTTTGGTTAAAAAAGGCAAATTTTTAATTTTTTCATATTATGAAGATTTTTTATTAAATAAAAGTTTGGCTTTTCATATTAAGATAATTTATGTCTAGTTTGGTGATAGTCTAATTTTGACTAGAATAATGTCTTGCATTAGTCTACATGTAAGAAAACCAACTTGGTTTCAATATACGAGATCTAGTTTGACATGGCATTGAGGACGTGCCAAAAACATCTTACATCATAAGTGAACTTATTTTCCATGGATATTTTATTCTATTTATTTGGAAACAAAATTGTTTGTTCCTTTTTTTAATAAGTATGTTGTTTTCTTTCATTGTCTCTCCCTAAAAAATTGCAATTTAGGAGAGAACATTTATTTTTTTTGCATGAAGGAAAATCAATTTAGTGAAATGGATTCATTATTTTTCATGAGTCCTTTTTTTTAGGGTTGAAGCTATGGATATTGACCTTTTAGTTTAAACTATGAGCTTGAAAAACATTATGTTTGCTTAATTTATTCATGTAATTTATATTAAAGTTTAATATCAATTTAAATACATTTGGTGGGAAAATGTTGTAGAGAGTGAATTTAGTTTGACTAAATATGTATACATCTAAGATTGTGTACTTTTTGTTTTCCCTAATACAAAAATGTTGGTTTGTTTTATTTCATTGATTGCCTCTATTTGGAGAAATAAATGGAGTGCAAGAGAGTGCATTCAATTCCTTTATGTGCATGGAAATCATTCTGCTAGGCTAGTTGATTTTTTTTCCATGCCTCCCTTTTGTATTGTATTTTGTCATGAATGTGAGTCTATCCCTTGATAAACATGTAGGAAAAACATTTTGTTGGTTTGATTTTTTATTTTTGTTTCATAGAATTTTGACAATGTTCTGAATGTCTTGGGTGGGAAAATGCTACAAGAAACTAGTTTGGTTTGGTGGGAAACTACTTTTACCTAAAATATCATATTGCATTGGTGTGTGTGTAATAAAACCAACTTGGTGAAATGGTTGCTTTGTAACTGATATTTCAAAACATGCATTCATAAATGGGGGAGAGAGGAATGAACTATGAACTTCATGCAACATGTCTCTATCAATTATAGAAGGTGTATTGCTTTTATTTTATGACATTGGGACTTCCACAATAAATTCCAGTGTTTGATCGACTCACACATGAATTCAATACTAAATATAGTTTATTTTAGGTTTGGCATGAATGACACACTTAAAAATAAATGCTTTTATTTTTTGGTGTATTGGCTTTCCATGGATTATAATATTAACTTTTCAATGTGAATGTAAGTTTTAGTTGGGCTTGCCATTTTTTTGGTGTGGAGACTGCCATATTCCTGTGGTAAATAGATAACTTTATTTTGAAACGTCTATGTGTTTTTTATTTACTATTATATTGTTTCCAATTTCCACTTGGATTTGTAGTGATGTAGTGTGCAATTTTTACCCTCTTTAAAGATAATTAAAACTGTAAAACTACATGTTGGTTGAATATTTTGTCAATCAACGTACTGATAAACAAAATAGGTCTGATTAGCCAAAGTAGGAAGATTATTCATCCAAATGTGTAGGTTTATCAAATTAGAAGGGGACTGATCTCTCCTCTCATCAAGGGGAGGTTCCCTATAGGTATGCTATATATATATATATATATATATATATATATATATATATATATATATATATATATATATATATATATATATATATATATATATATATATATATATATATATATATATAAACAAAAAATAATACTCAAGGGTAGGAAAAATCATCCATCTCTCTTTCTTCAAAGATGATGTGTGTAGATCAAAGGAGAAACTCAAGGAAAATGATAGAAAGCACTCCTCTTCTTTCAGAAGTACTATTCAGCAAGCCATAAGAATACTCCAGGTAATAACAACAAAATGTAGTAAAAGATGTAATAACCAACAAATCAAGATGCAGCACAAAGTCTCCACTTGGATTGCTCAAGAATAAGATACAAAGAATAATGGGGGCACAAAGTCATCCCAAGGTCCTTTACACAGGAAAAATAAAATACAAACACACTGAAGGAACTTGTGGGGGCACAAAGTTGTTGCACAGTTGGTCTTCAGGACACCTTTCTAACCATTTCTACTAGTTCCACTTGTTAAATCAAATAAATAAGAATGCTTCTAGGAAATAGACATATGAACAATTCCCTAAATAACATAGGCTATTTCCAGCACAAAGTCTGAAAAGGTCACTTGCTTTCTTATTCAAATGAAGAAAATGATTAACAATCTGAGCTCAAAGTCTCAGTAAATGCCTTTCAATTTTGGGCAGAGTTTTTGCTTCTATGGTAGAAAAGATCCCTATAACAATCAGAGAGATTATAATATATAGAGGTCGAGAGAGGTTTGGTGCGTTTATCCCATGGAACAGATCATGTTGTGCATGTAATGATTTGAATGCACTTTTAGTTCTATATTTTAACCCGACTGTCATCTCCTGGAACTGGATGATCCTCTTAATTCCCTCTCTTGATTGCACCATAGTTCACTTTGCCTTTATTCCCAAACAAGTCATGTCTTTTAAAGGCTCAAGAAATCTGCATCCACATTTCTAGGTTCAAGAGGTCTATTGAGTCTAAACACTATGTTGACACTCCAGATCTTTTGTATTGTTTCCTCTGCTTCACAACGATTAGGGCTCTTGCACTTAAGTCTACAAAAATCAACATACACTTCATTACCACTAATTTGGCATCCTCGGGTCTGCCATCATTTGAAACATATCTCATGCATGGGTATTTTTAGTTCTTTTCTTCATCGTTCCTCCTTTTTTGGCTATTAAATCAGCTCTTTAAATTGCCTCTCCATTCTTTGGTTGCTTTTCACTGAAAAATTGACACGTGGCAGGATCTGCTTAGAAATAGGTGAGGACACGTGGTAGTTTCCGCTGCCATTAGAGGCTTTTAGAAACATTTTTATGAGTCTGGTGGAAGATGACATGTGGTGGTCTATACTATGCTTTAGTGGCCTTTGAAAACACTCGAGACTTATTTTAGATTCACGCAAATGATAACATGTGGTAGTTTCTACTGTGTTCTAAAAAAATGCTTAGGAGAAGCTTATAAACTTGTTTAAAACTCAGATGCAGACACGTGTTGTACTCCACAGAGTTATAAATGAATAGGTGGTGGCTTCCTCTTGTCTTTGGAGAGTCAGGTGGATGATGACACATGGTGCATTCCACTTTCTTCAGTAGCTCACTAGGGGTCCACCACAGTCTTTATGAAAACAAGAAGCAGGAGGGAGAAATTGTAGAGATTGACACTTGTCAGCTTTTGCCAAACTTTTGCAAGGGACACATGGCACATTCTGAAACTTCTTTGAGAAACATTTATTGATAGAGGCTTTGAAACCTATTATAAATTTAGAATCATGGATGTAGACACGTGTCGCTCTCCATGGAGTTACAATGGAAAAGGTGGCAGCTTTCACTTGCCTCTTGAGAATCCTATGGAGGATGACATGTGGTGGATTCTAATGAGCTTTTAGCTACCTTTGAAAAGTATTCAAGACTTATATTAGTTTCTCGTGGAAGATGACACGTGGTGGCTTCCACTGCATTTGATGAGAGACATGTGGCAGGTTTCGCTACTTTGATACTGTGTCTCAATGGATGACACGTGACAACATCCACTGTGACTTTGACGAAGGACACATGGCGACATTTATCACATTTTATAAACACTATAGAACTATGTGGAACTCATTTGAATTCATGTAGATGATTCCACTTGGTGTGTTTTTCTTAAATTACAAAGGATAAGTGGTGGCTTCTATGGCTCTTAGAATTGAAGTGAAATGAGGCTCAGAAGATGACACTTAACAGCATCCATGGGATTCTGTTGGGCTTTTGTCTTGGTTCATTTGTTTGCCTTGGTCACTTTTTTCCATGGGAATTCCCTTCACAAGGGCACTTGTGTCTTTGATTCTTGGGGCATTCCTTTGAACTTTATCACTTGAACCGACCGATTAAACCAACTTTGGTTCAAAGGTTCAATGGTTCATTCCCTTGTTTTGACTGAGTCTTTTTGATCTTCGTTGAACCAAATGTGTTGAACCACTTGATTGAACCAAAGTGGTTCAAGCCTCTTTTGCTTGAATGTTTGCCGATTGAGATTTTTGATTGAACCAAGGCACTGAACCAATCCTAAAAATGACCAAGTGATAGAAACTGATTCTTTTGGTTGAACCCACCTGCAAAAACTGTAGATTTCCTCTTCCTGTTGAGTCTGTAGATTCAAGCCTGTAGAGTTCATAGATTTTTGAGAAGCTTGAAAAATGAATAATTTGAATGCCTAGGACAAATTTTAAAAAGGAAAGAGACAATTTTGCTCTGTAGGACAAAAATAGTTCAAACGTTGTCCCAAAAATGAGTGATATTTTTGGGGGACAACACTACATATACTTTAAAATTTTGTTTTAATAATTTATCCATATTAATTATGACACATTTTCCTTGAAAAATATAATAATTAAGATTTGTTTTAAATAATAATTGTAATATTTAAGTTTCTTTTTAGAAATAAAAAGACCTTGTTTCAATGTTCTCACCATATAAAAAGACCTTGTTTCAGTGTTGCATGTTGATTTTATTATTATAGTGTTGATATTAGTAGTTATTATTAGATAATAATACATTATTCCACCCAGAAAAAGTGACCAAAGTATTGATATGAGAGAACATCTAAAGCCAAATAATTTAACTATGCACAAAGCCTCACATTTATTTTCTCTTCTATTTGTATCAAATGTTAGCTGTCTAAATCAAAACAAGCATGAAATATTTGATGTTAGCGGTTCAAATCCAAACCTATTTCTTGTTGTGTACGCTTCCATTAGGTAATATCTAATTTCTAAAAAAATTATTGACCCTTCAAAACATGGCACATTATCAAATATACCTTCATGTGTGAAATTAGTGTCATCAACAATTATTTATTTTTATGGTTCTATACTAGAAATGTGTGATTGAATGCAAAAAAATCTTTTTTTCAAACATATATCTTTTTTATATGTATCTTGGAAAAATTGCAACCATATAAACATATATGTCGATGTGAATTAAAATAGGACACTTATTATTTCTTAATGGACTGTGCATTTATATAAATGTACATGTTTATGTAAAACATGATAAAAATCAATCTTATATCATATACCTTTGATCGCTAAAATTGGGCTCCATTAATAATGTGCAAGGAATGTCATAAGGTATGGACAACTAGTCCAAATGTTTCCATTACCATTTCACTCATTTATCTATTGCTTGAAAAACTTAAAAGGATCCAACCTTGGTTGCACTCTACATGTAAAATAAGTGGGTTATTTCTTAGACTAACTTGGAGTGTAAGATGTGTAATTTCTATCCACCACATGGAGTTTCAAATGTGGTTAAACCATAAAGGCTGAAATTTCAAGACACTACATAAGCAACATGTCATTGTGTTGTACACTTGCTCTGAGGGGAACAATTAAGGAGGTAGAAACCAAAAAATTTAATTAATAAAATCATTTATCAATCTTGGGTGCATTAATAGATTTATTTAATTAATTAAATCATTTATATATTTTAAGTTTTGTGCCATAATGCATGTTCATGTATCTTTTATTCTCAATGGCTACATGGGGCAAAGTTGTAGTTGATTGTTACTTGGGTCACATTGAAGTATAGAAGACTGATACTAAACCCAATGATGATTTCATATTGATCCTTTCATGTCGTGTGGGCTTTTGGAATTGAAATAAAATTCCAACATTATTATCACATATTGATGCACATTTTCGAGGGGATTTTCCCATGCACAAATATGTCTTGTCTCGGGGGAGATAATTTTTACCCATTAGAAACATTGGCCAACTACCTATATATAAGGACATACCAATGTATACAAGAAAATTATATGTCTCAACTATTTGGAAAAGTTTTGATATTGTCATCACATTACTTAATATTAGAAATGCCAAGCCAAAACTTGAGAATTGGGAGTTATTCATGTCTAATACATGTATCTCATTGTTCTTGGAAGAAACATGTTAGAGAAAAAAAGAATGAATCTTAAATGTCATCACAAATATCCTTGGGAGTTACATTAGGAATCCTAAATAGTCATTGAAAATAATGGAAAAAAAGACACATTCTTTCTTATAACAATGATAGATAGAACACCCACAACCCATAAATGTTTTCCATTTGGAGAGAAAAAATTGATTTATAGCATGTTTTCTCAAGTGAAGCTATATTAAAATTTATTGTTAAGTATGCATTATAAAAAGAGAATCAATCATAAAGGTTCCACCATATGTTATTGAGTATTTCAAAAAATACAAAACTAGATGAACCATTTTCAAATGACTTTAGGAAAATTCTAACTAATATGTGTAATCATGATTCCTTTGACCCTATTCCTCTTAATGATTATATATTTGCTCATCATGTATAGTACTTAGAAACTAAGAGATCTTTTTAATAATACTCAATCATTAGGAGAGATCCTTAGTCTTTGTGTACCCTTTTGGGCCTCCTTGCATTCCATTAGACTTTCTCGCACTACATCGATCCCTTCTAGGCCTTCCTAGCACCTTGTGTGGCCCTTTCTAGGGACCATTTAGACATGTTTTACACATGTTTAGCCTAAGATGTTGGTTCTTACATGACTAGTGTCCTAAATTTCATTCAGGGTATCGATTTTCTTGCTAGCTAGCGGCTTAGGTCACAACTTATCCATAATTACCCATTTTTTCTCCTATCTGTTACACAATGATAAAAAATAGCTAGTTTTGGAAATTTTCATCATTTTTCATCCATATATCAGGTCCAAACATGCCTCTAACACTAAATTATTATTCTTATTGGATTTATATTGGTCTAATATCTCTAAATCTCTCTTGAGATTCACTCTTTGATCCTCTTTACATATTGATAACTCTTCATCTCTCTTGAGTTGTTCTTGATCTCTTGGCTATTCTTCACCTCTCTTGAGTTCCTCCACTAAATAATACATGGTTATTCATATCTCTTAAACTTTCCCCTTTAAAATTCAAAGATTCACAACTAATTTAACCTGGATTAGATTCACTATTACTCTTCCATAGTTGTGTTTACTTGCACTAATTAACCACTCTCTTGCTCCTTCAATTAGCATTGCACCTAATTTATGCACTTAGATTAGATTTCCTATTTCTTATTTGCATGTGCTTAACATTATGTTTGGGATTATTTGTATTGTATTGGGTAAATCTCTACATTAAAGTTTTGTCTTCATCTAATTAGGATCAAACTTAGGCTCACGATTGGTAGATTTCATGCATTATAGTTCAGCATGATCTGAGGGCACCTTAATTAC
>JARHVA010001407.1:0-30000 GCA_037957365.1 Torreya grandis
AGTTACCTTATGAGTTCCCAATATTTGTTAGGTGAGGAATGAATGAGGATTGATCTTATATATAAACCATTTTAAAAATATCTACTAAATCACTTAAGCTAACATTTAAGATACATTTCATTTCAAAATTAGATGGCTTTTGGGCACTAAACACTTAGTTATAAAAGGGGCACCTACATTGGGCATCTAGATGGGATGCTTTAGGTAGATAAAAAATAGGTACATGTCCAAAACTAGTAGATAAGAATAATGATTAGGTTTAAAGAAATTTTCATATTATATAAGGCATCATCATCACAATAATAGTGGTTAAAGTAAGAGATAAAAAAATTGGCACAAAGAGATATTAAATGCAATCCTTTTGGTAATATGAAGGTATTAGAACTAAAAGGTACAACCATGATAGATATTTGACAAATGTGAAAGATTGAGGTGCTATATAATTCATATTTAGCATTTGAATTCCCCATGTTAATTTAATTATGAAATTTATGTTTAAATAAAAATAAATGTGTGCATGGGTGTGTATAACACACCTTGTCTTTGTGTGATCCCCACTTGAGTGATTTGTTAGTGACTGATATATAACCAAGAGCATGTTATAGTAAATAATTATTTCATAAGATATGGAATTTAAATAATTTTAAATTATTTAAAGTAAAGAGATTAAGGTTAAGATTACA
Organism: Torreya grandis; assembly: GCA_037957365.1. Lineage (NCBI taxonomy): Eukaryota > Viridiplantae > Streptophyta > Pinopsida > Cupressales > Taxaceae > Torreya > Torreya grandis. The sequence continues at coordinate 684 of JARHVA010001407.1, forward strand.
CCTATATATCAATGCAACCATCTTGCCTTTTAACAATTTGATTTGAACAGATGCTTTCTTATGAAACCTAGGATCTAATATTAGGATAATTTAGAACCTACAAGTGAGTAAATATATAGAGATATTGGAGGAGAACATACCCCCGAACTTGGAAAAATGGTGAGTTTCCACTAACCATTGAGATAACCTCAACCATGCAACTCAATTATACCTATAGCTTGGTGAGTTTGAGTGATTCAATCAAATCAAACTATATATCTAGTGAGGATGGATTATTTTAATGTTCCATCCTTTAAATTTGGTGAATTTATATTATTCATTCAATTTTAACTTATAAACTTGGTAAGATTGAGTGATTTAATCACCTCAGCCTTGCCAAAAGGTGAACCAACTATTATAGTAGGTTGACTCAATTATATATTTTAAAAGTCCATCTCAGGTATGGTAACAGTCCATATTAATATTTTAAATCTAAAATATGATTTGATTTTGAAATTAAAGGTGTTATTTCATGGCACATGCACTTTATATATGTCTCAAGCTGAAACTTAGGTATAATAATGAAACCAATGAATAGAATGTTACCACAAATGTGTATTTTAGTCATATAATTATGAAATTTAGCCAGTTTGAAAATTTTAATGTATGGAGGACATGCCCCCAAGACATGTACCACTGAATGCAGAGAATATAATAATTGGTGTAATTATGGAGAATATGTCTCCATAACATACCCCCATTGTAATTTGAAACTATGAAAATTTCAAAGCCATGCCTCTATGACATGACCCCACTAATATGCCCCAATTTAAGGTGAGGTGAAGTAGAAAGTGATAACTACATTACCTCAAAAGGATAAGATAACTTTATAATATGTGTATGAATCATGTAGCATATAGAAGTAACATGTTTAGGTAGATATAGAAATGATGTACATATCATGTGATCACATAAACCCCTAAGATGCATTATGTATATCATGTAAATGTCTAGAGAGTAACAGTACAAGCTCAACAATCAATCAAACACACACACAATAGCACTCAAAAGAAACATAAAAGGTAATGGTCCAATGAGACTACATATAAGGGGCATGTTTTAATGTCACACATTAAAGGGACATGACTTAGATAAATGTATATAAAACATATAAATACATGTTTAAATGTTTACATACAACAAACTATGACATTTAAATGTCAAAATATATGCCAATATAGGAATGAGGGCCACAATCAATGGAGCATATTTAAATTCTCAAACTATTAATAAAATGCATGAAAATAGAAATCAATAACATAGTCATGAAAGTGAAAAAAATAAATCATGGAATAATAAGAAACCAACATAAGCATATCACAATATTACATGGATATAGGTGTTATAAAAAAATGTCAAGTACATAGCATATCAAGTACACTATGAAATATACAATTATGGTTAAAAGAATTTATAAGAAGCTCAAACATGATAATGGAATTGATCATATAATAATGTAATTTGGGTGTATCATGATAAAATAAGTATATTACCCCAATGTACAAATGATATGAGTAGAAGAAAGTCCCAAAATTTGTATGTACATATATCATGGGTATAGGTATTCTTGTATCACACTTAAAATATGTGTGAAACATATGTGTATATATTGAAAAAATTATATGTTATCTACCAATATGGAACCAACAACATATATGCCAAGGAGCTAATAAGGTATGTAAATGTTAAATATTTTTAAAAATTTTAATTTGTTAACCTTTTTAATGTTTTTTGAAGGAAAATACTATCATGTGATCTCATACAATGGATGTACATAGGTATCTCCTCACTTGAAACCTAGTGCAATAAATTGGTGGTACTAGAAAGGATCATATATAGGTGTAATATCTAGTACTTTAAGATTTTTGATGCTCTACGTAATTACAATATGAATCTATGGTCATTTAAAATTAATAGAAGGAATAGGGGTTTTTAGAACCCATTATTGACTGATATGTGGTTTCTTTGGAATAGTAGAAATATGATCATGTTTGGTTGTTCTAGATGAGGATTACATAGAATCAAATGTGTATCTCTGATGTAATGTTTTCTCAATTATAATCGACCTAGGAAATTGAATTTCCTATTTCTTACCCTTTCATTAAGGATTAACCTTAATAGCTTTTGATAATTAACTACGTAGTTATAAAATTATTTTGTTCAATTAGATATTCATATGGAATTATAGAAACTATAACTACCCTATTGGAATGTATGTATTTAACACACCCATGTACTATCAAAGGTACAATGCATAGTGTATGTATCCAATGTCATCCTAATTACATATCAAATACTTTCATGTATGGTATAAATGATATTGTAGTGACCATATGTGCTGGGCTAACCTATAAAGGTAAGTTAATATAACTAAGGACATACTATGAAGTTCTGTCAAATGCTCTGACCACTTTGGTTGAAGGGTGTAAATCATCATTTTTATAACCCAAATGTGTAAGTAATGTCATGGTATAAACATTATCTTTAGAACTATTATCAATCATAAAAATATGTAGAGGTTGGTGCTCAAGGTATGCACAAGTGAGTGATGAATGAATATTTGAGTCAGCATCCATAATTTCACTATCATCAAAAGTAATATAAGGTATTTAAATCATGAAAAGTGTGTGTTTTGTATAAGTACCAATAATCCCATCTAATGGGTTCCCATAATGTTTTATTATAGTATATTTGTTATATGCCATTTTAACTTCTAGTTCCTTCTTAGAATGGTCTTGAATAGGATTTTTAAATATGTTTTGATTTGGGTGATCACTAGGTTGTGAATCTAATTCCTTTGGAGTATCATCAAATTAAATTTTTTTGGTCATAAATAAGATCTTATATTTTATTCTTAAAGGTAAAACATAAATTCATATAATTCTTAGGGCCTTGGTGATAGTCAAAATAAGCATTTGCATCATATCATTTGGGTAGAGGTTGAATCATATCAACCTCTATAAGATGATGAAGACATATGAGGTGACACTCTAGAAGATTCAAAAATATCAAATATGGATACTTGTGTAACCATGAAAATTATCTACTTGGTGCATTTAATAAAGAATTAGATTATGTTTTTGTGACACTAAATTAATCATAGTAGTTGTTTCCTTTTTAGGATCTTTAGGTTTTACATTGTAACTAGGTTTGATTTTAAACATGGTATTGGATGTAGTCGGTGTGTTTGTTACATACTTAATTCTGTTTAATGTTATAATTTTCATTTCATGATCATGAATAATATGGAATAAGTCATCAAAAATTTTGAAATTTATAAAAATAATGGACTCATGGAATGGGCCATGTAAAATTTACTTGAATATGCCTTGAATCTATTTATCTACCATTAGATTGGTCATTCTAGGAAACATTGTCTTGTATGTCAAGACATATTAATTGATAAATTCATTGGTTCATTGTTTGATATTTTCAATTTGGTCATAGGAAACCTTTTCAGTAATGTTGATTGATAAGTGTACCAAAAAGTAATTTGTAAATCAAAGAACCACCTTAGATCATAGTCCTTGAGGATCCTTGGAAATAATTTAGTCAAATTTTTATCATTGGAGGAATAATCAAGGCATGTACCATATAAATATCAAAGATGTTGTTCATGATCACCCTTGACAACATAAAATGTGAACTTAGGTGAAATAAACCTAGATGGAAAGGGGTGAAAAGATATTTTAGGTGTAAGAGGGTTATGTAAAACCTCTTGTGAATCAATAACATAAGGAGATTTCATGGAATTTTTCTTAATAAAAATAGATTTAGGTTGTAAACATTTTATAGTTTGGACAAGATCTTGCACATTTTTATCACTAAGTTTTGAATGTTAATAAGTCAAAAAAGTAGGTACACCCATAGTTTGAGTTGATATAGACATTAAAACCAATAATTGGGTTGAAGTGATAATGTTTTAGATGTAATATGTAGTAATAGTAGAATTTATTTCTAGGAACAATGGTGTAAACATGTAACTCATGCCCCAAATATAAGTATGAAGTGATGATGTAGTCAAGGGGAGGGTTATTTGTGTATGGGGATGTACCATAGATTAATAGCATTATCAATAGATGTACCTAGGTATTCATATATATTTTTTTATTTTTTAGTTTCTAATATTATTCTGAGGATTTCATCAATATCTTCAAAGTTTTTATGGATACATTCTCAAAACACAATGAGATATTTTACTTATTCTTGATCTATTTGTTCATGTTCAATTTTTTTCATTATTTTTCATTAGATTCATTTTTTTCATGATTATAATCATCTTCTAGGATAACATCTTCATTATGTGGTTTAGTTATATTATTGTCTTCTTTGTTAGGCATAATATTTGTTACTTCATTTATTTGAGCCATCTTAGGTGGATAATGAGTAATCTCAAAGTGTTTGATATAAACACCAACTAATATAGGGTTATGCATAGGTTGCAAACAAATGATAGAGTAAATATTAAAAAAATAGAAAAATAAAAAAAAATATAAGATTCAATACCGTAGGGTAAGCTAGGGTTTGCATAAAGAGATGTATTGATAAAATTATTAACCCCAAATTTAGACATGTAAGTTCATCTAAGGTTAATAATATAAAAATGACTAAGCACAAGGGTGATAAACATATCTATAGTAGGCCAATTAATTTACTATTTTAACTTTTTGGGACTTAGTGAAAATTAAATCCTATGTTTTTTAAAGATTTGAGTAGACTAAACTATGGAAATAATATGTAATAAATACAACCACTAATTTGTTATAGAATTGACTAAATTTGACCTTTCTTAAAATAGAAATAAATATTATAAGTAATAACTTAGTTTGGAAATGATTGAGATGGATGATCTAGAGGCTATAAATTAAGGAAAAGGTTGGTTTGAATATTATAAATAGGATCCCAGTGTCTTAAACCCTCTTAGATAGTAGCACCATAATTAGACATTAGCAAAATTATTAGAAATGTTTTGGTAGTGTCCTTATATTAGTGGTAGTTTCCTTCTAATTTTCTATTTGAATGATTTCTTGGTTTTGTAGATTAACTCCTTTTGTAGCTCTAGTCCAAATTTCAAGTATTTACAGTCAATAATTTTTAATATATCTCTAGTTTCCTCTAAAATGCATAGGTTTTCATGTTTGTGAGGTCTTGAATCAACACCATGAGAAAAAGGGGTTAGTGGTTCTAATGTGTTGGATGTGTGATCTACAGCCCTATATGGGAACATTACCTACATACTAATACTCCAAGGAGGGATCAAGTCTAATATATTTCCCCCACCTTAGTGTTTGGTATAAGTGCATGTGAATGTTCAAAAGCCTAAGTGTGAATGTATGATAAGATGCCTTGGAGGCCACTTAAGATATGAATACCTATGCTAGGAATAGATTATTGAATTTATGGGTTTATTTATTATAATATTAGAAGAATTTTGATCTTTCCCTCAATGTGAAATGGTATTTTTATGAGTTTCTTTGTGATAAGGTCCACCTAGGGTGTAAGAGTGTGCATGTAATGTTTATATAGTGTTCTCATAAAAATAACTTGGGAGGGTGACTTAATAATAGTTTGGGCTGACCCTAATCCTCTTATGGATATTTAAATTGCCTTTTTGGAGTGTGTAGGGACATAATTCACTAATGAATTACACCATTATAGATCCCATGTGGTGTTTTATAATCTTGTGTGTTATTTGTAGTTTTCATGTGACCAAAACTGGATCAAAATGGCCCCTAAGATTGGAAAAGTGTTAGACCAAGGGTAAAGTGACCTCAAGTGGACATACAAGGCATGAATGGTCATTTTTAGGTGATTACATTCTCCCCACCTTTATTCTATAAATGTACCAAAGTGAAATGATTATAATAAAGGAAAGATAAGCATACCTAAACTTACCTAAGAATTAAAGTTCATGAATTTAGGTCTGAGAATGTGAAGCATGATATAATTTGTATCCTACAAGTGAAACATGCATAAATCAATCCTTACTTAAGATATATAAAAATCAAAGACTAAATTGAGTAAAGAAGTAAATCTAAGTAAAGATATAAGAGAGAGGAAAGGAATAAATACATCTCACTAAGTACATGAACCAATGCATGAACCTGTTGAAAACTCTATGTCCATGTATATAGTTATTAATTAGTGAATATGGTGGATTGAGTTGATAACTTTCTCAATCCTCATGTTTTGGTGGCTCAAGAACTCAATATAGTTTTGAATCCATCATTACCTACCCCTGCTTGGTGCATCATTACTTGTGACTAGCTTGGATTGGATTGATAGTGTGTCCAACCCTCTAATGTGGGTGGATTAAGAACTCAAGTAGGCTATGAATCCATCATTTCCCAACCATGTATAATAGATTCATTTGAAACTAAACTATGAAAAGTACTATAAATGTCTATCTGATTATATCTAACTATGTATGTTGACTATATAGCCACTTGGGTACATTAGGTGGGTCTGGGCCACTTGGGAATTCTAACCACTATAGATGCAGCAAGTCATGAAACTAGTGTGAAACCTATAATATGATATTGGGTGTATATATAATAGATAATTACATGGAATTTGTCCTTCCATCTAATAAATTAGTTTGTAACTGAGTATACAAAAATAATGTGTCATGTGCATGCCCCCAAATCTGATATATAAGCATATGAATTTTAGACCTTGTAATAAACTATATCTAGGTATCTAAATTAAATATGGGAATGGTCATGCCATGTATGATGCCCCTAATTTGATAAAATTGATATGAATCTAAGAAAAAACTAGGTATAATTGATAAACTTGTAACTAAATATATGCAAACCTATATTGTACCTAATGTGTTATCCAGGCCAATCTGGGTTGTTTTAAAACTGAGGCTACTAGACATTAGTGCCATATCTTAGATAGTAGTTCCATGTGACATTAATGTCCCAATTTAGGTTCTAGTGTCCTTATGGTCTTAATTTTATGCAACTATACTAATTTTTGGGTTTCTATTTTTCCACTATGTTTACCCATGTTTGATTTTGTATAACTGAGCATGTGTGGTAAAAATTTACTATGAGTGCAATATATGAGCTTGATCTCTATTAAAAATCCCTATGAATGCCACCTATTTTAAATGGAGTTTTTGAACCTATGAAATAAATATCCTCAAAAGAAAAATCCCTATAAAATGTGTGTTAGATAGAGAATATATGATAATTATGTGATAATGCAATATAATTTGCATAAGTAACATCAAAATGTAAGATTATATGAGCATAAGTATGTTATCTAAGATGTATTTCATGTCTAGAATTTCACAAGGGTGTAAAGATACATGTAATAAACTTATGTAACAACAAATCTAAGTAATACTAGGTAGTTACCTAGGGGGATGGGGCATGATGTCAATCATGACACCCAAGTAGGAAGGGTAGATACATGAGTTACCTCATGGAATCAAAAATAGTGTGTGTAATAAGAGAATACAAGTTTAATATCCATGACACGTACAATAAATCATAAATACAAAACACATGAGTCACACAAATTAGGCCAAGGGTACACAATATAAGGGACATGGGCACATGCCACTAAATCTAATAAAAAAACAAGACATACAAGGACATGTTCAAATGTCTGTATAAATAATTAGGAAAGGCACACATAAGGACATGGGAAATTTTCCAAATCATCCTTATTGTGAATAAAAGTGGCATATAGCCAAAGAACAATGACATTAAAATACCCTTGAATAGAAGAAGCATAGACACACATTCAAGTCTAAACTAGGAAAAATATAAATGAAAGCATGTATGAATATGTAATAAAAATATTTTTAAGATATAGGAGGTACATATATTGAGTCTAAAGTATTAATAAATGGAAAAAAATCTAAGTAATATTAGCATGATAAATATCAAAATATAACAATGCTAAAGTTGGGATGTAGAGTATAGAAGGATATAACCTAGCAAATGAAATTGTGTATAGGATACCCCCAAGTGGGTTAATGTGTCAAGTGAAGACCCATGTATCAATGTATATGCCCCTAGTGGGTAGATAATATCAAGTCTATATCAATGCAATGGACCTAAATCTTATAGGAATTTGCAAGCACTCGATAAGAACAAGTGAAGCATGTATGTATAGTAAAACCAACTACACTACCATAATTATTATATGTAGTATCTAGAAAATATAAGTAATGTAAACATATAAATATATAAAATATGTAATTTTATGTATTTTTAGTAAATTTTAAATGTTTTTGCATTTTTTAAATATTATAATGTTTTTGTATTTTTTGGATATAAGTTATATACAAGCAACATGAAATTGAACTATGTACATGAATGAAAAGAGAGGGAAAGTATGTATAAGAAGAGAGAAACAATACTAACTAATGAGACTCAAGGGAGACTCACTATCATAATGGCCTACATTAAAAATAGGAATGGTAATCTCTCATGTAATGTGATTGTTATGTTGTAGTTGAATGTTATTGCAGTAAAAATCTGAGTATTATTCATCATCAAAATAATAATAACCTAGGATGTAAAATGGAATTGCCTCATACTATGGAGTTGAAATTTCTAAATTACTATTTGGAAGATTGATTGGGATTTTTCACTTTAAAATTGTGATTATTGTAGACATATGGTGTTATGGAGGCTCTTTTTAAAGAAATCCTCTTTTGAGAATGTTTGTTGGCTTAACATGATTTTGACTTTGAAACTTAAGTTCTTGCTCTTCTATAACATTTCTTGTGCATATGGACAGTGTGGCTTGATAAAATATATCTATGAATGATGTGTCTTATTATTTTCAATAAATCCCAAACTCTATTTACCAACATTATCAACTACTATAATAGGAGTAGTGATGCTTTGGGCCTGCCTGCCCAAACCTTGACCATGATAATCAAACTATTGTCGATATTTTTTACCAAACCCATACTAATTTGAAATTTGAGCCTCATTTTAGAGATTTATATTTTCATCTTTATCTTTCTTTACATGTGATTTTTATACTATTTCTTGATCTGATTGTGCTTTATGAACAATTTTGTTATTCTAAGTTATGCCTTGGTAACCATTTTTGTACTATTTTTGAATTTTACCCTTTTTAAATTTATAGATGTGCCAGTATGTGTTTTTTGGATGATGTGTCACTATGTGTGTCATATTTATCCATTATCTATTGCATTTTAATTTATAATTCTAAACATGAATTGGTGTGGTGCCCATGCATTCTATGATATACACAATAAGATTTAGATCTCCTCACTGGGTGTAGAGGGGGTAGGTTGATCAACTTAGATTTAATCATTTCCATTAGTACCTCAATTTAACTCTTATTTTATCTTTAAATTATTTTTAAATAATTATTTTTATATTTACTTTATTATGCTTTATGATTTGGATATGAAAGAGTGATAGGCACAATTTTTCCAGGTGTAGATGCATATACATGGCTTATGCTAGCATATTCTAAAGACTATGTACATGTAATGTGATTTGAAAATAATGTGACATATTTATTTAATAACTTATTTTTATTTTATAAATTTTATATTATCTTACTCATACAATAATTTGATCCCTTAGTGTCTCACAAGTGTAAACCTTAATTGCTTTTAATTGAACATATATGCACAGACCCTTTAGGGAACAGGTGTGAATAGGATGAGTATGGGGATAAGTTAAAATTTTATAGGCTAATTTATCTTTTTTAGGAGTTATATAATGTAAATTTTTGGAGTAAAATTAGTTATCACCCTCATGGAGATGAAGAGGAGGAGATTCTTTCATGTGCATAAGATATGACATTGAAACTTGAAACCTAGTTGTTAACTTATGTAATAGATCCTTTATGTATCTAAGGATTTATTTATTAATTTCATTACATGTAAGATAAAAATAACATGTTATATATAGAATGAAATATGACATACATTTTAATTGATATAAATCATCATCTATACATGTGTTTATGTCTTTTCTGAGTTCATTCTAAATTAAAGGGAATAAGCATATAGATGAAAGTATTAAAATTTGAAAAAAAAATTAATACACTTATTTTATAATTATTATCATTATTATATAAAAAAAAATTATAAAATGTATGGATCTAAAATCTAGATGCTAGAAATGTAAACCCTAGGATTACCTAGGGTTAGGGTTTGAGCAATGTTCAAAGTAAGTCAAGTTCACCAAATGTTTTAACTTTTAGGACTTAGTTAAATATAAATCCTATGTTTTTTGAAGATATTATTATAATAAATTAGTGAAATAATATACAATAAATATATCCGCTAATCTGTTATAGAATTGGCAAGCATTGACCTTTCGAAAAATAATAGTCAATAGTGTAATTAATAACTTAGCTAAAACATGATTGAGATAGATGATCTAGAGACTATAATTTGAGGCAAAGGTTATTATAATTTATTAAAATAGGATCCTCACATCACAAACCCTATTGGATAGTAGAAAAATAACTGGTCATTAGTGTCATTATTGTAAATGTGGTAGTAATGTCATTATATTGTTGGTAGTGTCATTCTACTTTTCTGTCTAAATGATTTTTGGGTTTTGTAGATTAGGTTTTGTTCCAAATTTGGTCCAACTATTAGATTTTTTCAATCCATATTTTTTATTTTATCATTATTTTTATTTAAAAACCCTTGATTTTCATCCTCATAAGGGTTTGAATGGACACCATGAGAAAAAGGAGTTAGTGGATCTAATGTGCTAGATGTGTGATCCACACCTTTATGTGGGTATGATGCCTACATACAAATAACCTAATTATGGATCAATCCTAATTTATTTCTCCCACCTAAATGCTTGGTGAAAGTGTAAATTAATGTTATAATTCCTGATTGTGAATACATGAGAGGGGATGCCTTGGAGGCCACATGAGATATAAATACCTATGTTAGGGTTGGATTATTGAATGTATAGGCTAAGTCAATATGATATTATAATAATTAGGATCTTTCTATCAATGTGAAGTCATAATTTTGTGTGAATATTCTTTATAATATCCACCTAGGGTGTAAGAGTGTGCTAGTAGTGTTTATATAGTGTTCTCATAAAAATGACTTGGGAGGTTGACTTAAGAATAGATCTAGGCTGACCCTAATCTTATTAGGGAGATTTAAATTACATTTTTGGAGGTTTTATGGACCTAAATCACTAATTAATTATGCCATTATGGGTCTCATTTTGTGTTATATAGTCTTGGGTGCTATTTTTAGCTACCATGTGACTAAAATTGGATCAAAAGTGACCATGAGATGCGTCAAGTGTTATACTAAGGGTAAAGTGACCTTAAATATAAATCTAAGGCATGAATGGTCATTTTTAGGTGATTATATTTAAAAAATCAGATAAATAATATTATAAATTTATAATACTGAGATACACTAAAAATATAAAGTACAAATATTGATTGGTGTTATAATGTATTAAAAACAAGATTACTTAGTTGGTTTATTGTTTACATTTAAATTTAGGTTAAAACAAGTTAGAAGTGGACTAGAATAGGATCCTATAATATTCATTAGTTTCTAAAAAAAACACTCTATAATTTTATACACTTGTGTTAGATATAGACAGTTATATCAATGTTAGTATCTAAATTAGACATAGGTGTCTAGTATGGAATAGTGTTTGGATCTAGATGTGACGAATTGGATCTTTCTAGGTTTTCTATCACCTTTATTATAATGTGTGTGTGTGTGTGTGTGTGTATATATATATATATATATATATATATATATATATATATATATATAATGTGTATAGTTTTTCACTCTTTTTAAAATGATAAAAACCTATATTACTCATTATTGGAGTGATTTTGAGGAAAATAGGTTAGTGGATGTATGGTGTTGAGTTGCTTGAAGGACCTTTCTACCAATGTGCACTATCTACATAGCCAATACTCCAAAAAGGGTCTGATAATCATGTATCTCTCGCCTATATGTTATATTTTATGTTCATGAATATGTAATGTGTGATAATAAAGTACATAGAGTGACCCTAATTGTAACTTAGAAAACATGGACAATGGGATTGTCCTTTAGTACTTTATACCTATGGGTATACTAATCCTATGATTTATATGGAAATAAGGATTACTAAGGCATGTTTTTAACTTTAATACTTTATTTAATGGTTATTGGTAAGTTTCCTTATGAGTTATTAGTATTTTATAGGTGAGGAATGCATGAGAGTTGATCTTGTGTGTGTGTGTGTGTGTGTGTGTGTGTGTGTGTGTGTGTGTGTGTGTGTGTGTGTGTGTGTGTGTGCACGCGCGCGCGTGCGTGCGTGCGTGCGTGCTTGCGTGCGTGCTTGCGTGTGTGTGTGTGTGTGTGTGTGTGTGTGTGTGTGTGTGTGTGTGTGTGTGTGTGTGTGTGTGTGTGTGTGTGTGTGTGTGTGTGTGTGTGTGTGTGAATCCATTTTATAAATATCTCAAACTAAATCACTTAGTCTAACCTTTAAGATAAATTTAATTTGAAAATTAGATGAATTTTAGGCACTGGACACTTAGTTAGAAAAGGGAAACCTATGTCAATGTAGGCATTTGGTTAGGATGCAAGTGTCATATAAGTTAAGAAATAGGTATATGTCCAAAACTAGTAGATAAGGATAATGATTAGGTTTAAATCACTTTACACAATATATAAGGCTTAGTCATTAGAATAATAGTGGTTAGACTAAGAGATAAAAAATTTGGCACAAATAATTAATGAACATGAACCTTTTGATAGTGGGAAGGTGTTAGAACTGAAGAGTACAACCATGATAATTATTTTCAAAAAATTTAAGATTGAGGTGCTATATAATTTATATTTAGTGTTTACTATAGGGTACATGAAGACAATAATCTACAAAGTGAATAACTAGATAAATAAGTTTATGAAACTATTCCACCTTCTAAGACACATATTTTAATCAAATAAATTCAAGTTAAGGTTCTTAACAAATGGAAATAATTAGTTTAAAAAGAGGTACCTAAAGTGAATAAACCTACTTTTAATAAGTGGCAACCAATCATATTTTATAATTTCAAAGATCCACCACATGATATTTTACAAACATTATTAGATAAGAAGTTGATCACTTTCCCTCCTAATTATTATCATCCTCCTCACCATATCAATAAATTAAATGTAAAACAACAATGTATTTATCATGGTATTAATGGACATTGGGAAAATTATTGTAATTAATTATGAAAAAATATTACATAACATGTAGATAGAGGAGTTATTACATTTGGAAAATTTTATTCTCGATTAAAAAGATCCCCTTCTCTATCTATTTATATAACTCATTCAACAAAGATTAATATTTTTGAGGGATTCCTCTAAAATAAACCAATAGATCATTATAATTATATAAATTATGTTTCTATATGAATACATTCTTCTTCTGCATGATAAACTATGACCAATCTATCCTAGGACATTCCCATTGTGGAATGAATGGTCATTCAAGATCTAACGAAAAAATAACCTAGATAAGGTAAATTTGAAAAAAAATAAAGTACAATATAATGCAGGAAAAATTACATCCTCTTCCTTAAAATTATGGATATCAAAGGTTAATCAATAATCTACTAATCAAAGGAAAGTGAAAGTAAATAGTATTACACAACAACCAAAAAAACAATTATTCAATTTGTTACACAAAAGGATTGGAAATTGGTTTCACATGACTATGGTACATTATTACAATTAGTGTTGATTATAGAGATAACATAAAATACTACTAAATAATATCATAAAATACATCTAATTAAAGATAACAAAAATTCAAATAAGGCAATTCAAAATTAATTATTAAGAATGAGTTGTTTATGATGTGAAGAGTTGGGGAATAATTTGTTGTCACTTTTCATTCATTCAACAAGTATTGTGTATGTGCATATCCTCATCACCCATACATGTTTATTTATGGAATGAAAAAATCACCATTAATATCATTTTTTAGTTTTAATAAAAAGAACGGGTCTCTAAAGAAAGCAATACTTGCAACAAGAGAACCTCCAGTATATGTGAGTTCCATTGAAGTTATAACTTACTAGGATGACATTTTTTGTAAGAGTTTTAGATTTATGGTTTTATGAAATTTATGGGGACATTTTTAGGCTTGAAGAAGGATTTTTCTAGTTTTTATTTGTTTTTATCAAACATTGGTACTAGAGATAGAAGTCCTTTAGTAGTGATCTGAATGGTTTTTTTCTAGAATAAGGTAACTCAGAAGCCATTTCATTTTAGTTTTTGTAATTCAATTATTACAATGGTCATATTTATATTTTCCCATTTAACCATATATTCATCCTTTTATCCTCATCATGTAATAGGCCTTGAATTATGAAACATGTTCCTAGGGAACTCTTTTTTGGAGATGAATCTTGTAGATCATAGGTATCCCTTTCAATTTGATAAATATATTAGTATTGATTTAATGTCTTTGAGGAAGAGCCAATGAAGCTATTACGTATCCTTTCCATAGGCATCCAATAATTTATGGAATTGTCCTATCAGGTGTAGATACTCAATTCCCATATTTTAGTCACCATAGACCCATTTCAAAGCTCTATTAATGATTTTACATTGTCACAAACCTAGATAAAACAAAATCAAGCTCAATATCTTCTAGGTAATTTTTATTTATAGAAACTATAATAAATAAATAATGCTATGTTATTTACATTCAATTTTGTTTAATTTACACAAATATTATTTAATATTAACTAGTTTATAAGTTCTATCTTGTTTGGACCACTAAAATAGAAAATAAGATCAAAAAAACTTGTGCATTATAGGATTAATAATTCATTAAAAATGGGGATCTATAAATAGATTCACAAGCTCACCATTGCTTAATTTTTTTGGGTGTAATATTCCACTAAATTACATTCTTCCTTAAGTGAAAAATGGTGATGGAATTATTATTAACCAAGAATATGTAATTATCAAATGGGATGGAACCATCAACATGAATAACTAAGTGTTTTCATGATTTATAATGTGGTTAATGGCTAGATGAATCTATCACACATGTAACAAATTAAACTTGAAAAAATATTTTACCTTATGAACTTTATTTTTAAAAGCCAATGACTACTGTATTTATATAGAGGTCCATACATACATACATACATATATTAGGGGACATATCTAGATATGGGACCCTCAACCTCCCAATGGAACCCCCTTCCCTTGTAAATTTAAATTCATAGGGGGTTATCTCATGGAATCCAAGGGGGAGAGGGACCCTTATCTAAATCTATATGTGGGGTGGGGGTAATAAAATTAAGATTAGATATATATTTAAGGGTCATGGGTAGGGCATATCTAGTTCATATCCCTCCCCATCCTATGCTATCTATATACTCTATATACAAAGTAGGTTAGATTATTAACCAGAACATATATATATATATATATATATATATATATACATATATATATATACATATATATATATACATATATATATATATATACATATATATATATATATACATATATATATATATATATATATATATACATATATATATATATATATATATATATATATATATATATATATATATATATATATATCCCTCCTCTCGATAGATTTGGGGTGGAAGAATGAATGTGAGATGGATCATTCTATAGGTGGTGACATTAGATATAAAGGTTGTCCCAACCCCATATCGATATAGGGCCTAATTTATGTATGCATACTACTAAATGTTCCCTTATTTGATTGACTTTGGAGGTGGTGATCCCCCATCTATATATATATATAGATGAGAGAAAATTAGATATATGGGTGACCATATAATTAGGGGTTGATTTGATCATTAATGAAAAATTTAGATTCATGTCATGTATATAATATATTTATTCTCTATTTGATGGATTATGATGGTTAATATTGGTAGGTGCCTTTTGTATTAGTAATAGGGTGTATATATACTATTTATTTTATTGGTGGATGCCTAACCCCTAACTTGATACATGGATAGTAGGTGCTTATTTTATCAGTATCTATATGGTGATATATAGTTGTTTGGATATACTATATATCATGTAGTTCATATACCATTAGTCAATAGCATCAATTGACCCCTATCTATATATGGGGTGGATATAATAAATAATGATAAAGTTAGGGAATATGTGTGTGTGTGTGTGTGTGTGTGTGTGTGTGTGTGTGTGTGTGTGTGTGTGTGTGTGTGTGTGTGTGTGTGTGTGTGTGTGTGTGTGTGTGTGTGTGTGTGTGTGTGTGTGTGTGTGTGTGTGTGTTTGTGTGTGTGTGTAAGGGAGAGCCATATATATAGTATAGAGAGGGACCACCTAGATATACTCTATATATGGGATTGGGGTCGATCCCCAACCAAGGAGGGGGAATAAGGGATGTTATTGACCAATAGACCCTTACATATATATATATATATATATATATATATATATATATATATATATATATAAGGGTCTATTGGTCAATAACATCCCTTATTCCCCCTCCTTGGTTGGGGATCGACCCCAATCCCATATATAGAGTATATCTAGGTGGTCCCTCTCTATACTATATATATGGCTCTCCCATTTAGTTTTTGGCTAGTCAATAGACTAACCCTATTATATTCTCTCTCATATTATTAGGTAGAAGAGGAGGCTTGAGAAATAGCTACATATAGTAACTACATGAACATGGAGCTCTTTATTATTAATTATTAATTATTAGAGTGGCTCATATATAAATAGGCACAAGGGAAGGGTGGACTATACTATACTAGACTTTGATATGGAGGATGGGCTAGGGTAAACAAATTAAATTTCCTTTCCATTCCTCTATTGATGAATAAAATAATGGGTTTAGGCTTAGCAATAGGGAGATAATTATATATCTATTCAGGCCTCCCTTGCCTCCAAGCTTAGTGAATAATATATCTAAACTCTATCTAGGGTTGGGTAGTGCTTGAATGGGCCTAGACCATAACATAATCCAAGACTATATGGGAGATTCCCATGGCTCTCCTCTCTAAGGAACTACCCTATAAATTTAAATTGTTGTTGTTGTGAGGTCCTAAGAGAGATAATATAGAGTGATCTAACAATTGATCATTATTCTAGCCATGGGACCATAAAAGTGACTGACTCATCTAGCCATAGATAGATAAAGGCATACAAATTAGATTATATGGAGAAGTGGGTATTATCACTAGGGAGTGAGTAGATACCATAAATCCATGAAAGTATTTAAGTGATAAGGCAATGAGAATTCCTAGACTTTGTTCTTAATTGGTCTCTCATAGTTAGAGATAGAGTTAGTAACTAAAGTTATAGATAGATATATAGTGTTGGAGACTAATATTTTGTATTAAGAGAAGCAATTAATGGAGCTAACAAATAATATTTTGGTGACCAAAAAAGTAACTGTCTGGATCTAAGATATCATATGTACCTACATTGGTTACTTTGTTATATATAAATGTATCCATAGTCAATTACTTTCATCAATTACTCACTCATAGATAAATATGCCATACTAATCTATGTATGGTTCAAGGGTGGAGATGGAATAAATATGAGGGCCAACCATGCTATGTCCAACCAATTTTTTTATGTGCTTATAATAAGGAGTTATACATATAGTATATAGGGTAAGGAAAAGGTATAATCCCCCTCTTCCTATCTAAATTGATTACCATATATAAGTCATATATAGATTATATATAGTTACGAGTGTGGATATAAATATATTCCTCTCCTCCCCTCCCCTCTTGAAATTTATATGGGTGAAAACCCTTTAAATTCATACAGGGGACCTATTTAAATGTCATAGTCTAATGTCCAACTTCTAAATTTCAACTAAATTATATATATTCATAGTTTCACTTGTAGCTTGGAATATATATAGTCTAGTTGGGATATTTATTCCAATTCTATATTAATCATAAATGAATACTCTTACCATCTAAATAATGAAATGGATGACCATATTACTCAATTAAATATCGATTCTCCATAATGAAACTATACATGGGTTAAGGGAAAGGAACCCATACTCATCTATATAAGGGTAGGGGAATCTTTAATTACTTTTCCCTTCATTAGGAGAGTAATCTCTATATATCATCTTTTGACTTTCCCTATATATGGATGTGAACTAGAAAATGTAAGTAGAGTTGTAAATATTCCCCAACTATAGATATACCTCTTGATCACAAACATAATGATATTTAGATTAAGGTAGGTTTAATTTCTCTAGTTGGGAGTGGTTACATCTATATATAGATAAGGTTGGGTAGATATATATCCCATCTAATGAAACTAGGGATTCCATTCCAAATATGTATGCATCTAGGCTGAAATGGATAATATGCTTCATGGAGGTGGTATAGTATAGTGGGTAACTTATCCCAAATTATATATATAAGTCAAATGTATAAGGTATTACATAGTAAATATGAATTGTATCACATATTCAATATACTTGACCTATATGCCTATTAATTTATTGATGATGTGATGTTTGAGCCCCTCTATCCCCCATATATAGATAAGGGGGGTCAATGACCAAAAAATGGAGATAGAAGGGCCCTATATATAATATTGAATAGGGAAAATTCATAAGTGAAAAAATAAACTATATCTATATGTGGTTGGTGTGACTAAATCGACCTTCATATTTTATAAATAGATATATTGGGCTAGTATCTAGGGCTAACTAGATCTATATCTATATATGGATCCAAAAAACTATATAGTCGATCAAGGGAATGGATATAGGATGGCCTACCCTTCCCCTAATCTATATTGATTACTTAGGATGAGGGCCCCTATCTCTCTATATCAATTATATTAACCCCATCTCTACATGGGGCCCTTGACCTAATATTTACTATATATTATATATAGTACGGCACTCCCTTGATGACCAATATAGTTGGTACTTATATCCATATCCCATACGTATTTGGGGAGGTAGGCTCTCACATTTCTCTAGCCTACTATATATATATATATGTTTATGTTCTTTCATTGGCCCATATAGATATAGGGTTATGAAGTATGTGATTGTAGACCATATAGAGGGGAGTTATTTAGGAAGCCTCATATATATATAGTGGTAAGAGTATAATATTAGCCTATCAAGATAGATAGATGATTTATTTTTTGGGGGGAGAGTAAGAGTAAAGTAGTCATAGATCGCACTTGAATCTAGGTAGTGTTCCTTCTTTGTCGAGATGGACCCCACCTACCTTCACTCACTTTCTTAACCACATCAATCACCAGTAAGGAAAGTAAAATAATTGGAAAATTAGGGATTTATAGGGTAGGGACAAAGTATACTTAGAGTATTATATCCTTTGTTTGGGTCTATAGGACCCCACCACCCCCTACCCAACATGTGAGTATACCCTACCATTTTATAGTTGGATTGAGCATTAGGAATGGATCAATCCCTAAAAATATATATTTTCACTTACCTAACCATATGGGAAACCAAATCACTCCATAAAACTCTATATTATTTTTTTCCCAACTTGAAATAATCCCAAGGCTCTAGATAACTCTCTCCTTGGTCAAGACATGGATCGCTCCCTTCAGTCACTTGAGCACCGCATTATGTTGTAGACTACACCCTTTGTTCACTATATAGGGAAGGAAAAATTTTATATATGGGGTATTTTACGAATATAAGATGATGTATAAGATTAGGATACTATTATTTTATCATATTTTCCTTATTACATAGGGTAGATACTAGGGAAATAAATGTTATATGGAGAGGGTGTTCCCCATTTTATAGGAGAATATATAGAATATTGGTTGTCATTTTATTATTATTACATATGTAATATGAAAACTATATCCTTGTCTCTTGATATCAATATTGTATCTTATATTCTACTATCATCATTATTACCTTCCTCACTAGGTATATTCAAAGTATAATAGGGATCATTTGGGAAATATTATTACCTAATCTATTCATACCTATATGTGGATCCCAAAGTTCCTCATGGAAAGCAAAAATACAATATATAATTTTTGGGAAAGATCGACCTTCCTTACATGTCCCAACTTATTCCAAGAATTACCTTCCTGACATGAAATACACTCAACTTATGTACCTTCTTTACATGCATGGAATCATATATATATATGGCATATATAATAGTATACCTTATATTTTAGAATAAGGGTGAAGTATATCTAGTATATGATAGTTGTTATTTATGGGCAAGATGAATATAGATAGAGATTTCATATGTGTGTGTGTATTTATATGTCTATGTCTATGTCTATGTATATGTATATGTATATTCACGTGCATGCGCATGTGCATGTGCATGTGCATGTGTATGTGTATTTGTATGTGTATGTGTATGTGTATGTGTATGTGTATGTGTATGTGTATGTGTATGTGTATGTGTATGTGTATGTGTATGTGTATGTGTATGAATATGTGTATGTGTATGTGTATGTGTATGTGTATGTGTATGTGTATGTGTATGTGTATGTGTATGTGTATGTGTATGTTTATGTGTATGTGTATGTGTGTATGTGTATGTATGTATGTATATATGTATGTATAGGTCTTATTGATACTATATAATTGTAATACCTTACCTTAATATTATCTAATTTATTGTGTATCTTACATTATTATATAATTCATTAACATGGTACATACTCTGATCTGTAGAGGGTAGTGTAGGGATTAGGTAAGGAAAAGATACACCTTGGCCCTCCATAGAGAGAAGGTAGGTTTAGATGCCAGTGTGGTTAAGTGAGTATGTTCCTCATCCTATCTATCCAAAGAGAAGGTAGGTGGGGAATCTCCCACATATGTGGTTAGGTGAGTGGGGTTAATGTAGAAGTTTGAACTATAGGTGAGTACTAAATTGATTACATATTTAATATATAAGTGGGCAATTAATTATATTGTATACATAATAATATTAGTACTCTATATATAGGATTATAGGGTGGCACCTTTTCTATTTATATAGAGGAGGGTAGCCCCTTCTATAGGGAAATGAAGAGTATATACTTCTTGTAGGTAACTAAGATGTTTACATTATTTTATCATTATTTAATTAATGGGTATAATCCCTATGCAGATCCACATACTTATTACAAAAGTGATCTAAGGTAGTGGGGTCCCTATTGAGGAGAGAGGAGTGCTACCTGGCATTGGGAGTGATAATGGGAAGCCCATAACATTGGAAAGTGACCAAAGGGAGTGATATTAAGTGTAGTGAGGAACTTAAGGGACTAAATGAATCCATCCATGTTTTGATCAAGAATATAATCCCTGCCCATAGCAACAACTTCTATAGAGTATATGAAAACATTGAATTTTGTTTGTTGACAGTCGATGAACAAACCAATGAGTCCACCAAATGTGTTACATGTGCATTAAGAATTATATTTGTTAATAGTTTACTTTATTTATTAATTTCAAAAACACATGATAGGAAGCCCATTCATGGTCATGCATGTCAAAAATATCATCTGTTGGAGAAAAATATTAGACTCTAATTTTCTTGCCAATCTAGTTTGGGATATGTGAAAAAAAAACATTTGTTGGAAACTTAAGGAATATTTGTGATAATTTGAAGGTAAAATATATGAGGGTAACTATAGGTGTTTTGATCACTAGATGGATTTAGGAGAGGTACTCTCCATGTATGAAAAGATGATGTCAATATTTTTGGTAGAGAATTTGAGCCCCAAGAACCAATGTGTTGTTTGATAATATCATCAATATGGACCACACGATGAAATTAAAAGTGTAATAAGAGGAGTATGGATGATATTAAAAACATTTTTTTTAATTTTATTTTTATGTTTTAGATATTTTATAGTAAAATATGACTCATCTAAATTTTTTCACATGATTTCAACATTTTTTATATCTATAAAGTTGAATATCAACATCAAGTTTTCTACATAATATATCTAGTTGAGATTGATGGACATATTTCCCTAACATATAATGTCATGTCCTTGCAATAATGTAATAGAATTCTTAAAAAAATAGTGAATTAGACTAAGGTTATAGAAAGATGAAAGTAATTAAAATGTTAGATATTGATATAACTAGTTCAAAGTCAGGTATCTAATGAGAATCATCTAAGGATAAGGTGCATTAGATGAATTGTTCAAGTGAGCAAGATAATCTAGATAATTTTGTGGCTCTAAAATTGAGGTGACATTTAAAGCATCTTGAAAGTAAGATAATTTTGGAATATTTGGAAAGTATAGTTTGATGTGGAAGTACTCTATGATGAGTGGATGATAGTGATGTCTAATGATGGACATGGACTCGAGGCATCTATGAAAAATAACACATTTAATAGGCACCTGTGAAAACTAATACTTATCAAGTTATTAGTGATGGGACTTCCCTCACTTGAAATTTTAGGAGGCATTGTTCATTCTAGAGAATGGAATCATATAAACTTTTGGAATTACTAGTCCTATATGACAAACTAATCATTAAATATTTCCCTCCATGTATTAAAATAGGAAACCATAGTTATGGTGTGTTGCAGGGTCATTCATTGATAAGATGTCTTAGGATTATTCAAGGTTGTAGAGCAACAAACATTGAATGCTTAGGATATTAACACAAGAATACCCTTTGAAGGTATACCATGAAACTAAATTATTATTTTATACTTGTTTGATAAATAAAATTGTAATAATAATAAATATTTCCAAATCACATTTTTATTTTTCTTTAAGTTTCTATATTTTCTAAAAAACCAACATCTACTTTTCTAGTCCTATCCTTATAGGTTTTTTACTTTCTTACTATTTGAATATATGTAAAAGAATCATAAGCATGCATTCTCACTATAAATAACATGCATTTTTTTGGATGGACTTGATTTTTTATAAATGAAAAAGTAATACTGTGCATGTATTCATGTTTTTTACATTTTAAGAACATGCATGCATGATTTTTACAATCAAATCCAATAGTAACCAAACATTAAAATGAATGCATCAATTTTAGGTTTTATTTTTTCCTAATAGTAATGATTTATAAAACTTAATGCATCAATTTCAGATTTTATTTTTTCTCTCAAAGTTATTGGAATGATTGGAATTTATATATTTTGTCCCTCTTTAGTACTCAAAATTTGTTGATCTCCATAAGGGAAGGGGCATTTGTGTTCATTTTTTTCTCTTCATTGCAAATTTTTGAACTCTTAAAAAAGAGATTATTTTATTTTATAAAATTTGTTCATGGAAATTTAAATTTCATGCATTATTATATAGTTTTATAGTTTTTCAGAGAAAGATCAAGTTTCATTTCATCCTTTGTTTCCTTATCTGGATCACATGACAAGAAATCAAATTGATCCATTATATCACCCTTCCACTACATGGCTTATTTATTTTACTTATGTAAAAACAATTTAAAACCAATATCAGAGGAAATAATATTTTCCTTTAATGGCTTATAAACTATATCTCAAAGACATGGGAATGAACCAACCAAGTGTCCATATTAAAAAGTAATTCTACATCTAGATGCAATTTTTTTCATATTCCAATTTTTAATTTCTTTTTAAGCCTTCCAAAACCAAAAAAAGTTAAATATAGATACCTTTCCTTAGATCCATCTCTACACACATGTGGGCACACATTATCTTATACCTATTTACCATTGAATTGTCTAAAATAACAAATAGAATCTTTGTTCCATTTTAGGTTCAAGAACATCCAAAAAATTCAAGCTAAAATTTGGTAGTCTAACCCAAACTAAATAGAGGAAAGGTTTCCAACCAAAGGGTTAAAATAGGAATACTAAGGCTCCATGAATATTCCTGCCTTCTTATGAAACCATGGCCCATTTTATAATATCATATCCCTATTAGACAATTCAAAAAACAACAAAATAAAGAACCATTGGGCACAAGGGTATATTTCCACCATGTTAGAAAGGATATGATCCTAGTGTTGGATTATCCATTCATTTGGGATCGTAAGAGCAAGCCAAAAGCCATTATACCTATATATTAATGATTTTCACTAATTAAATAGTCAGAATAAGAGATCTCATCATCTTCAAGGAAAATGTTACCTAAGAGGAGGAAGGGGAGTGTTACCTAAATTATTTTTAAAGGACCAAAAAGATAATATACTTTTTGCATCTCCATATTACTTTTGGTTATCATTTTCTTTGGAAAAAAATACCCTCCTTAAATGAGGCTTTTACAGTAAGTATTTCTTCTTTATAAGTTTTGAATGAAATCTTGGATATTGGGTTGGATGATGATATTTGTGGGAGATATTTCCTTGATATCTATGAAACTCTTCTAGTGTTGTTGCATGCAACCTCTTGAGTATAATTGGGTATTATTGCATAGGGATACTCTAGAAAATATGATTCCTCTCTAACACTCTTGCTTGCTTGCAGTGGTATATTTTTCTCTTTAGGATTTCTACATGTTAAATTTATAATATTGTTTTAGTATTGGATGTAATATGATGCTATTTTTTATATTTATAATTAGTTACACTAAAAAAAAAACAAGTGAATAATGAACATTAAAGACAATCCAACCCATATTGCACACAAAGTAACAATAAAGTAAACTCAATATTTAATACCATTTACTAGTTTAATTAGTAGTTATAGTGGTTGGTTACCCATGTATTCCTATGAAATGGTGTCCATAACAACACTAAGTGATATTTTTAGCATTTTTAATAGGTTTACACTTCGACTAAGTTCATGTATGGATTTAATAAACATTTTTGAGCCTTATATTCTACACAAGTTTATATTATCAACCTAAAGACTAAAGCATTTATATTGTATTTAAATATATTTTTAGATATTTTTCAATATTTTAAGTACTTTTTTAACATGTTTTTAGGTGATTGCACAAGTATTACAGCCATTAGGTTATTTTAGTATTTTATTATTGTCATGAATAACCTATTTCTATGAATATAAATACAGGGTCTATTGTAAACTATAATTCACTACCATGAATTAATCATTATAAAATATTATAGCACAAAATCCTCCATATAATTTTACTCCATTAGAATAATCATAACCATCTTTTAAAAAAATGAGGAGATTGAATGATTCTTCAATTTTTTTTCCTAACTTATTTATGTCTCCATAAACAAATTTCTTTTCTCTTCTATAGCCATTTCATCTTGCACTTTTCTATCTCCTTGACAATTTTTCCACTGACTTTAAGTAGTGTTTATATGATTCCTCTATCTCCTTGACAATTTTTCCATTGACTTTAAATAGCATTTATATGATACCTCTATTGAATGCAATTTTAATATACAAATCTCATCTTGTATAGAAACACATAAACTTTACAAGCCTAAAAAGTTTATCTTCATCTTCTAAATTACTTTGTCATATGGTAAACTTATAAAATTATTTAGTATAACATTTTTCACTCATTTTTTTTCTAGAGTTTTGTAAATTATTCAAAAACTCATTTGATAATAATTTTTTTAAATTTTTCTTATAAATTTTTTTTTTTTTTGAAGTATTTATCTTCATAACCTTTTCTTGTTATCTATGATCCCACCATGGAGGTTCATGTCCTTTCAAATTTATTCATATAATTTTTTTTATTAAAAGCATGCTATTATATTTCAACACTTTAAAAACATAAATGCATTCATGATCAAAATGGTGGTGGAAATATATCACACCTCGACCAAAAGTTTTAAAAAAACTAATTCTTTTGGGTTATTATTTGTTGATAATTAACAATATTTCCTTAACTATATAATTAAATATATTAACTTATCATAATTAAAATCATGCTAAAAATAGGGTTATAAATATTTTAACTATATATAAATTCAATAATGTCTTTGATGATATTTTATTTAGCCTTTATTCAAGTTATGGTTATTAGGTTGCACATTCCTCCTCATCTCTTAATTCTATTTAATATATTGGTTCCTCCTTTTTAATATCGTGGTTCCTCTTATTCTATTTAATCTAGCTAGAATGGCTCCTATCATCTTTGTAATATCTACAACTCTTTGTTTTTTATTTCTTCTTTCTTTTATGATGTATTCACCTGCTAACCATATGTAACATTTCACTTAATTTTAGTTGATTTTACAACATCTTTATTTTTAACTTATTACAAGTAGTCAACTAATTAATAGTAGGATTTAACCTTATTTTCATTATTTCCTTACACTCAACTTTAATTCAACTTATTTCAACTCAAAAGTGCAAGATTTTTTTTCCTTCTATGATACCAAAATGATGGTGTGGCTTAGATTGACATTAACAATTATAAATGGAAATGCTATTTTAAAAATTAGACTCTTAAAAAATCAATGTTATGATACCACAATGATGGTGTGGATTAGATTGAAATTAACAATTATCAATGAAAATGCTATTTTTTTAATTAATCTCTTACAAAATTTAATACATTTAATGTTTGGTAGACATGTATAAACACATCCTTTTACATTTTATTATAACTCAAATAAAAAAACATTCCCACTTTATTGTTATCACACAATCTACACCTATTTTATCTAATTATGGACTTTCATGATACTTTCCTTCCAAGTTTCCATCACTCACTACCTTGTACACTTCCTTAAATTTATAGCTTAATTAAACTAAAGTCCAATAAGACTCAAAATGGATTTAAAAATCCCAACTAGGTCCCCTAAAAAATGATTTCCTCTTATTGAGGCAACATATTTGTATTTTATTATAGTTATTTGTTACAAGAAAAAATAATAAGTAAAAATGAGGATGAAAAGAGTAAAATTCAAACATTACAAACACAAATTTATCTTCCAAACATTATATAATTAAATTTTTATTATAATTTCATTCAAAAGCATCTTATAGTTAATGAACAAGCTTGAGGCATATCCTGTTTTTAGTTCATTTGGGATTGAATTTCATATCATCAATCAATCTTATCCATCATATAAAAATAAACAATATTCATCATCTACCTTGAATCCATTAAATCATTATTTATCTTTAAAACTTTGACATGCTTGTTGTTACATTTTTAATGGCCTTAAAATCCTTTATGGATTTTAAGTCTACATATATGTCATGTTTTATCCTAATTTGATCAATCATCTAAACATAATTTTAAACCCAAGAGAGGCTTATATATTATAGGCTATAAAAAAGCCTTGAAAATATTTTTAATTTATTCATATGTAAAAGATTTATTTCTACATACAAATACTAAAATCTAATTTATATAGTACCTCATTTTTGTACAAATGGAAAATTTATATCATGGATGTACCTTTCAATTATAGACTTTCCCACTTTTGAAAAGATCACTTCATTATATATTTGTGACTAAATTACTTATCCCTTACTCTAAACACTATTACTATAATGACAAGGCATTATATACTATGCAAAAAGTTCTAAACATGTTTATTATCCTTCATTGCTAGTTCTGGGCCTATACATGTTTAATAGCTTCTTAGACATGTGTGTCCCAAACTGACACCTACATCGATGCAATTGTCCAAATTTACTACAAAGTGTTAAATGCCCAAAATTTATCCAATTTGAAAATGAAACATATCTTAAAGGTCAACCTAATTGCTTTAATGTGATATATTTATAAAATGGATTGGTATATATACAATATCAACCCTAATTCATTCGTCACCTATAAAATATTGGGAACTCATAAGGTAATTTACCAAGAATAAATCAATCAAGAATTCAAGTGAGAAAACCTTCCATATTGAACCTTTTCTCTATATTAGTCATAGGAGTATTACTCCCACAAATTGAAGCATATTAAGAGTAATTCATGAGCCATATTTTCCAAATTACAAGTTAGGTAACTACATGTCTTTTTTTATCACACATTTCATCTTTTTATACACATAAAATATCACATAGGAGAGAGATACATAATTTTGAGGCCCTCTTTTGAGTATTTACTATATATTCAATTCCCATTGATAGAGGGGTCATTAGGGAAAATCAGCACCATGAGCCACTAACCCATTTTCATCAGATTCACTCCAAAAGTGAAGAAGTTAGGGTTTGATCATTTAAAAAAGAGTGGCATGTGTGCCTGATATGTATACATGAGAAGAAATACATCAAAAATCACATAAGGATCCATTTGGTCACATCTAGATCCAGTCATTATTCAATACAAGGCACTTTTGGTAAGGTTATAAACCTATGTTGATGCAACTATCCAAATCTGATATAAGTTTGTGACACCACCAAGAGAATATTTCTAGAATTTGATGACTATTCCATGATCACCTTTTAGTCCACTTCTAGCTTGTTCTATATCTAACCTATATGAGCATAGTAAACCAACTAAGTATCATTTCTCCCTATTTATTTCAATATATCAATATTTGTATTTTACTATTTTTTAACAAATATAAGATGTATAAATTCATAATATTATTTGTCTAATTTTTATATTTAATTTTTATGTGCATTAGGTTAACTCACCATCCATCTGTAAAAGTTAATATAATACATGTTAATCCTAGATACCTGACACATATATAAATTTAGGGTTAAAATTTTTATGAACCTAACATGGAAAGGTAAGTAATAAGCAATCCCCTTTCCTAGGAATCCCATACTCAAGAAACCATTACATTAGAGATACACAGTGGATTCCAAAGAATACTCATCAACTACTACGGATCATACTCAATTATACATGTTCCTTAGTTATACCACCCATTTTATATGTCATATATAATGTTTAAATAAATTTTAGTTGAGCATCCCTTAGATGGGATAATTGGATAGACTTTACCCTGACCAAAAATTCAAAACAAAACAAATATTCCAAGAATACTAAAAACATTCAAAAAAACCAAAAAAATCATCATGTTTTTAATGTAATATTTATTGTGAATATGTTTTTTTCTTCAATTTATTAGATAATTTACTATTTATTATGCATATGTTGTTTTTTTTTCATTTTATTGGATATTATATTATTATTTTCCTATATACACATATGTTTCAAAAATTATTTGAGTGTGATATAGGCATACCCATATACATGATATATTCACATAAAAATGTTAGTATTTCCATCCACTCACATCCTAAGCACATTAGGAGCATTTGCTTATTTCATCACAATACACCTAGGTTATATTATTCTATGATCACTTTCCTTTATCATGTTTGAGCTTATATATACTTACAAATGCCTATATGAATGATTATAACTTTCACAATGTACTTGATATGATATG